>PVIY010020271.1:0-44346 GCA_004026745.1 Myrmecophaga tridactyla | reverse complement strand
GATCAAGTAGGTTTTATCCTAGGTATGCAAGGATGAATCAAAGCAAGAAAATCAATTAATATAATACACCACATTAACTAATAAAAGGGTAAAAAAAATATGAAACACGATGTGATATTTAGGTTCAGGTGTCAACTTGGCCTGGTGAAGGCACCTAGGTCTATTGCTGTGGACATGAGCCATGTGCCAATGGCATGTGAAGCTTATCTGTCGCCGATTACATCTGCAGTCGGCCAGGAGATGTGCCTGCTGCAATGAGTGATGTCTGATTTAATTGGCTGGATACTTAAATGAGAGAGCTCAATGCAGCACAGCTGAAGCAGCTCAGCATACTTCATCTCAGCAATCACAGCTAAGCCCAGGCCTCTGGCAATGCAGAAAGATATCAACCTAAGGAAAGCTACTGGACCCAGAAGTCTGGAGAGAAAGCCAGCAGAGATAGCCTTGTGCCTTCCTGTGTAAGAGAGAACTTCAGATGAAAGTTAGCTGCCTTTCCTCTGAAGAACTATACATTTCTAACTAAATATATCCCCTTTTATTAAAAGCCAACCTATCTCTGGTATGTTGCATTCTGGCAGCTTTGGCAGACTAAAACAGATGATAATCTCGATCAACACAGAAAAGGCATTTTACAAAATCCAGCATACTTTCCTGATAAAAACTCTTCAAAAGATAGTATAGAAGGAAACTTCCTCAACCTGATAAAGGGCATATATGAAAAACTCACAGCTAGCATCATACTCAATGGTGAAAGCTTTCCATTTCAGATCTGGAACAAGGCATAGATGCCCACTGTCACCACTATTATTCAACATTGTGTTAGAAGCTCTTGCCAGAGCAGTTAAGCAAGAAAACGAAACAAAAGGCATCCAAACTGGAAAGGAAGAAGTAAAACTCACTATTTGCAAATGACATGATATTATATATAGAAAGAAACAAAAAAATACACAGCAAAGCTACTAGACCCAATAAACAAGTTCAGCAAAGTTGTAGAATACAAGATCAACACCCAAAAATCTGTAGTGTTTCTACGTATAAGTAATGAGCAATCTGAGGATGAAATCAAGAAAGAAATTCCATTTGCAATTGCAATGAAAAAATCAAATATTTAGGACTAAGTTTAAGCAAGGTATAAAGGACTTGTATCTTTTACAAACCATAAATATTGCTAAAAGAAATCAAAGAAAACCTAAGTAAATGGAAGGACCCTCTGTGTTCATGGAGAGGAATACTAAATATCATTAAGATACCAATTCTACCCAAGTTGATTTATGGGTTCAATGCAATTCCAGTCAAAATTCTAACAGCCAACTTTACAGAAATCGAAAAGCCAATTATCAAATTTATTTGGAAGGGTAAGGGAACTTGAATAGCCAAAAACAACTTGAAAAAGAAAGTTGGAGACTCACACTACCTGGTGTTAAAGCCTATTACAGTGCTTCAGTAGTCAAACAGCATGGTACTGGCATAAAGATAAACATATTAATCAATGGACTTTAACTGAGAGTCAATTAATTGATGCTAACATCTATTGTCAATTGATAGTCAACAAGTCTGCCAAGTCTACTCAAATGGAATAAAATAGTCTTTTCAACAAATTGTGGTGGGAGAACTGGATATCCATATGCAAAAGAGTGAAAGAGGGCCTTTGTCACATCATATACACAAAATAAACTCAACATGGATTAAAGACTTATGTATATGAACCAGGACTACAAAATTCCTAGAAGAAAATGTAGGGAAGAATTTTCAAGGTCTTGTGGTAGTTGGTGGTTGTTTAGACCTTACATCCAAAGCACAAGCAATGAAAGGAGAAATAGATAAATGGAATAGTTTCAAAATTAAAAATTTTTTGCTTCAAAGGAATCTTCAAAAAAGTGAAAAGGCAACCTACTCAATGGGAGAAAATATTTGGAAACCACATGTCCGATAAGGGTTCAACATCCAGAATATGTAATGAAATATTGTAACTCAACACTAAAAGGACAAAGGATCTAATTTAAAAATGGGCAATAACTTGAATAGACATTTCTCCAAAGAAAATTTCAAATGGCTAAAGAGCACGTGAAAATATGCCCAACAAACCTAGCCATTAGGGAAGTGCAAATCAAAACCACAATGAATATCATTTCACATTTGTTAGAATGGCCACTATTAAAAAACCCAGAAAATTACAAGTATTGGAGAGGATGTGCAAAAATAGGAACAGTCATTCACTGATGATGAGAGCAGCTGCTGGGCACAACAGTCCGGTAGTTCCTCAGGAAGTTAAGTGTAGGATTGTCAAATGACCTGGCAATCCCACCTCTAGGTATATATGCAGAAGAATTGAAACCAGGAACACAAGCAGGTATTTGCATGCTTTGTTCACAGCAGCATTGTTCATATTTGCCAAAACTGGAAGCTACCCAGGTGTCCATCAACCGAAGAACAGATAAATAATATGCGGTATATACATATGATGAAATATCATTCAGTCTTAAGAAGGAATAAAGTCCTGATTCCTGTAACAACATGAATGAATCTTGAGGACAAGATTCACTGAGTGAAATAAGCCAGACACCAATGACAAATGTTGCATGAGTTCAATGATATGAACTCATTATTATAAGCAAACTCATATAATTGGAATCTAAAATACAGGTTACCTGGGGATAGAATGGAAGCAAAGAAAGGGGAGCTGACACTTAATTTGTACAGAATTTATATTTAAATTGATTGCAAATGTTTGGAAATGCATAGTGGTGATAATTGCACATATATTATGAGTAGAATTAAAAGAGCTGAATTATGTTGGTGAATGTGGTTGAAATGGGAAGTTTTGGGTCATGTATGTTACTAGACAGAAAGTCAGAGGATAAAAGATGGGACTGAATAACACAGTGAACCCTGTTGTGGGTGATGGATTGTGGTTAATAGTACAATATAAGAATGCTTTTTCATGAAATATAGCAAATGTATGACACTATTACAAGGTATTAATAATAGGATGGTATATGGGAAAAATACATCTCATGCAAACTGTGGACTATAATTAATAGTAATATTTGAATATTCCTTCATCAATTTTAAGAAAGGTATCATACTAATGCAAAGTGTCAACCTTAGGGGGTGTTCTAGTTTGCTAGCTGCCAGAATGCAATATACTAGAAATGGAATGGCTTTTAAAAGGGAATTTAATGAGTTGCTAGTTTACAGTTCTAAGGCTGAGAAAATGTTCCAATCAATACAAGTCTATAGAAATGTCCAATTTAAGGCATCCGGGGAAAAATACCTTGGTTCAAGAAGGCTGATGATGTTCAACATTTCTCTGTCAGCTTGAAGGGCACATGGTGAACATAGCGGCATCTGCGGGCTTTCTCGTGGCTCTACAAAAAGGGGACTCTCTTCCAAAAGTTTCTTCTTTTAAAGGATTCCAGTAAACAACTCCACCTTCAGTGGGTGGAGACACACCTCCATGGAGATCATCTAATCAAAAGTTATCACCCACAATTGGGTGGGTCACATCTTCATGGAAACAATCAAAATGTTCCCACCCGGCAATATTGAATGAGGATTAAAGGGCATGGCTTTTCTGGGGTCTACCACAGATTCAGACCAGCACAGGGGGTAATGGGGATGTTGTATTTTTTCCATGGCTTTTCTTTAAACCTATAACCCCTCTCTCTCTCTCTCTCTCTCTCTCTCTCTATATATATATATATATATATATATATATATATATATACATACATACAATTATATATAGTACAATTGAAAATACATATCATGCTAAGTGAAAGAAAGATATAAATTATATACTGTATGAATCCATTTACATATAATGAAAATATAAATAAGAAAATTACATTAGTGGTTACGTAGGGAAGGGAAAGTATTGAGGGATTGAGAGGTGACTGCTAAGGGGTGTGGGGATTTTCTTTCTGGAGCAATGAAAATGTTCTAAAATTGATTGCGGTAATGAACACACAAGTCTGTGATTACACTAAAAGACGTTGATTATACGCTTTGGAAGGATTGTATGGTATATGAATATTTCTCAATACAACTGCTTAAAAAAATGATATTCTTGGGACATTTCCTAACAGAATATCATTGTAAGCCACATTATTTTCATTTATTCCAAAAACAAACACCAACAAAAAACACCCATGGGTGTATTTAGTGAAAATACCAGAATCACAAAGAAGTGCCTTACGTTAAGATGCACTAATTAGAGTCTTTGAATGACACAAGGCATAGCAAAGATGATCGATATTTTACTGTTTAAAAAAAAGCAGTATAAAAAAGCATGTTTCAACCATTTCAAAGGCAGTTACAAAATCAAGACCAATTATTTAAATAGTTTTTGAAGATATATAAATGCAAGTTTAAAGATCAAAAACTTTAGAGGTTTTAAAACACTTTTTTCTCCTCTTTGTTTCTTTACTCCCACTTCTTCCTCCAGCTGGAGAGCTGAGATTCAAGCCCATCTAAGCCTTGAGGTAATTTGATATCTGTTTCTCCAGCTAATTCAGAAAGTGGCATTTACATGCAGAAATAACAACCTCGCTTGTCAAAGCAACCATTGCTCTTTAACCAATTAAGCAAAGGAACCATCTTTAAAATAACTCTAAGCTATAAAACTGGCAGAAAAGTAACTGTCAAACTGCATGGCTAAATGAGAACTGTACAGACCCTGGCTGATTTTAAGGCCTCTAAACTAGAGAGGCAATTGTTCTTTTGGCTCCAAAGTACTCTCTGTAATGCCATTTCTATTCAGTGATAAAATCTTGGCGTGGCATTGTAGTTTTTGGTTAAAATACTTTAAAGAGAAGAAAAGTCCTCTTTCTGCCCTCTTCCTCCAAATGCTAACCCACACACATGGAAAGTTAGGATACCTACCTCTTCAAGGCTAGAAAACCACAATTTCCTACAAGTAAATGTGTCACAGGCAAATGGCTCATGGTAAGAATCTGTTTAGGAATCTGGAAAATATAATGAAGACAGGTTTTCTAAACTAGAAGCCTACCAAAGCACACGAGTTTTGGTGTTAAATACTGAGGACAGCTCAATTTAAAACATAAATCAAATAAGCTTTGTGAATATTTTCCCTATCCCTTAGCAAAGATGAACACACATTAAAAATTAAAAGGAACAAATGCAAAAGCCAAAATGGAAGATAAAGACTGCTAAAGAGGACAGCTTCCTTGAATAAAATGACATCTATATTGGCTCCTTAATATCAATTACATAATGCTGAATCTATGATGTTTAAATACATGATTTAAATAAGCTTCTCTACGATCTTTAAAATAAAATCCATTAGTTGGTTGCTCAAAGTTCCAAAGATTGCACAAAGACCAAATACTTCATTCTATATTGCAGAGGCAGAGCTGTAAAAGAGAAATCAAAAATACTAAAGGGAAATATTAGAGGATTTTCAATTATTTTTTATTTTATTTTTATTTTTATTTTTTTGTGCACAGGCAGGCACTAGGAATCGAACCCGGGTCTCTGGCGGGTTTTCAATTTTAATACAGATTTGTACACTGACTATCTAACGTTCAAGGGTCCTCACATAGCTAAGTTTTCATTCTACTCTCACAGATGATTAACTGTGAAAGAAATTGTTAGACAAGGATTGGGTAGGTCCTTGAACTCTCTGGAGCAAACTTGCTGAGATCCACAAGTGCTAGGAGGAAGGATTGCTTACATATGAGATGGGTGACAATTTCCCTTTTGGATTTTGTGACTTTAACACTTAATCCCTGAATAAAAGTGTCTTTCTGTAATCAATAGTTTTCATTTAAGTAGAGCTTTCTGAAATGCATTTCTAACAGGTCCAGGCTAAGCAAACAGCAGGGTAGGCCTGGTTATTCCTGGAGATGTGATGTAATGCAGAGTTGACCAATATATTTCTTTTGGGTAATACTAGTATGATTTCACTGAGTGAAATCATTTTTCTACCTCTCCTTCCGCCAGTGACCTCTTAAGTGCCTAGAACTACATCTTATATCTATTTTCACAAGACGACAGTCTATAGTTTATTTAATTCATCCAAATTAGAAAGCCCTGTTTAGTGAAAGACAGGAAATAGAAGTTATATGGGGTAACTTTGACAAATACAATGCTTTTAGTGATATTTTTCGGTACCTGTATCATTTTCGAATTAATGATTTTGTCCGTACTTTTTGCAAATGGTGAGACAATTGTGGAATTAGGAGGATGTTATTTAAATGTAACCAAGTGGCATAATGACGTGGTAGAGATTGGAAAAGTATTTAGAAAAATCTAACAAAACCACACATGAAGCAATCAGGCAATTCTGACATCCTGATGACTCACCTCAGCATGACACAATGCATACCAGGAAATAATCCCAAAGAGTTCTGTTCAAGTATGGTTTTCCTTGTTTGATATCCTCACATCCATTATTAATGCTTAGCCTCACGTACTTAACCAAAGCAAATCCTGTTCAACCCTGGCACAATATGGAGAGTCTAAAACAAGGAAGCTGTGGAGCCAAAAATATAATATGTATAGTAGTGAGGAAAAAGTGGTCATGGTTCCTGGACGCCTGGGGTGATTTTCTGTGAGTTGCTTGCATGGATTTGATTCTTCAAATCCGTCCAAAGGCTCTGGCCATAGGACAGAGTGGATATAGAGTTTTCTTGGAAAAGGGAAGCTATACATTGCCAAACTGTCTACACATAATGATTATCACAATAGCGAGAAAAACAATAACCACGGCAAACATATCCACCGCCATTCAGTTCTGTAATGGAAACTTTTCGCAGAACATTTTCTTTATGCCTTGAAAGTAGTGCACGAGATATATTATTACTTTCTTCACTTTGCAGATGGTAGATCTGAAATTGTTCATAAAGGAAATGAGAGGTCAAGTGCAAGTCTTTAATTTTAGTTTACAAAGAAGTGGAGGGACAGAAATGTGAAGTGATTTACAGTCATACACGAAGCGGATTGCTGGCTCTGGAAAATGAGTATAAGCTTGCTGACCCATTTAAAATATATCTGCAAAATGAAGTCTGGTTATGTGATCTTAAAAGATGCTGTCTGGCTTTATGAATTCACTGGACAATACCTCACCATTGTCACTATCCCTTGCAGTAGTAAATAGTGCTTGCATATTCCACTCATTAAATGTCTGTGAAGCCAGCTATAAATTCTCTGCTTTAGGACCTGGTAATGTACTTTACACTTTATTCCCCTATGTGAGATGAAGAATGGGTATCTATAATTAGTATTAATAGTGAAGAAGTATTTTACTTGCAAAGCAACTGAAAAAATCTGTACTTTGGATAAAAAGTGAAAAAACAAAATAAAGCAAAAAAAAAAAACTTTCTTTCTCTAAAGGAAAGAACTGATTCTACCTTTGGAGAGGCCCCGGAAGTGTAGCGATATAATGAATCTCAATTTTAATGGCATCTTGAAGATCATGGCATAGACTCTGCTAATTTTAGAAATAAGAAACTACTGCTGAAAGGGAAGGCTTGGATTGTCCAAGTAAACAGCAGTAGCTGAAAAAATAGCAGCATTTATTCCCTCACTGACATATATTCATTCAATACACATTTACCAAACATATTCCATGTATTCGGAAAAGTATTATGCCCTGGGGATACATAAAAAATATATGAGTTAACATAATACAAAGAATGGAGGAGTGGATATGCCACAAATTGAGACGTGGAATTCCAATGCAAGTTCAGGGTGCTAGGAAAAATACATCACAGACCCCTGTCTCCTAACTCCTCCCCTTCAGCTCTGTCCCGTAAATCATTTCATGCACACGCTGCATCTGGACGCGATGCCTCACGAGCCTTCACATTCACTGAATGAATTAAATACCATGGAACATACTTTATATATATATATATATAATCTTATTATTGTTATTATGGAAAATTTCAGTGAAACCAAAGCACATGAATTATACTCAATATGCAAAGTATAATAAAACAAAGTTCATATAACTAGTGTCCTTTCTTTTTTCTTTTTTTTTCTCCTTTAGAGATTTGTAAGTTTACGGAAAAATCATGCAGAAAATACCTTCTCATACGCTCAGTTTCCCCTATTAGCATTTTGCGTTATTGTGGTAACTTTGTTATAATTGAGGAAATAATATTTTAATATAAAACTATTAACTATACTCAATAGTTTATTTTAGGGTTAATTGTGTTGCACAATATCATTTTTAATATAATTTTATTCTAGCAACATATACACAACCTAAATTTTCCCCTTTAACCACGTTCAAATATACAATTCAGTGCTATTAATCATAGTCACAGTGTTGTACTACCATCATCACCTGATCACTAAAACATTTTCATCTCCCAAAAGAGAATTTCTCTACTGATTATGCATTAGTTCTCCATTTCCTACCCTTAGCCTGGCTCCTGACAACCTGTATTCTAGTTTCTGACTATGAATTTACTCATTTTAATCATTTGATATCAGTGAGGTATGCATTATTTTTCCTATTGCATTGAGCTTTTTTCACTCAACATGATGTTTTCAAGGTCCATTGATGCTGTCACACATACCAGAACTTCTAAATTTTTATGGGCGAAAAATATTCCACTGTATATAGATCCCACATTTCGAATATCCATTCACCTTTGATGGAAGCAAGTTGCTTTCACCTTTTGGTAAGTGAGGATGAGGCCACTAAGAGGTGTACAAGTGTACGCTCAAGTGCCTGGTTTGATGCTTTGGGTATACAAATAGAGGAGGAATTGCTGGATCATATGGTAATTCTGTTCTTAACTTTCTGAGGAACCACCAAACTGTTTTCCATAGCAACTGCACAATTATACATGCCAACCAACAATGAAAGAATGTTTCTACTTCTTTAATCCTCTCCAACACTGCCATTTTCTGTATGTTAATTGTAGTGATTTTAGTGGTGGTGAAGTGTTATATAATTGTGATATTGATTTGCATTTCCTTAGTGACTAATAATGTCGCATGAATTTTCATATGCTTTTTGGCCATTTGTTTATCTTCTATGGTAAAATAGCTATTCAAGCCTTTTGCTCACTTTTTTAACTGGGTTGTTTGTCTTTTTGTTGTTCAGTTGAAGGATTTAGTTATATATTCTGAATATTAAATCCTTCATAGATATGTGGTTTCCAAATATCTTCTCCCATTCTGTACATTATCTTTTTACTTTAATGATGAAGTTCTTTGATGCATAAAGTTTTTAATTTGATGGAGTTCCATTTACTTATTATTATTATTTTATTTTGTAGCTCATGCTATTGATATAAAGTCCAATAAGCCATTGCCTAACACAACTGTTTGGGAGATGCTTCCCTCCATCACCCTCTAGGGGTTTTATAAATTTTGTCCATATATTTATGACTTTGCTCCATTTGAGTTAGTTTTTGTATTTGGTAGGAGATAAGGGTCCCTCTTTTTCCTTTTGCATATGGATATCGTGTTCTCCCAGCAGTATTTGTTGGAGATGCTATTCATTTCCAAATGAGTGGACTTGGCATCCTTGTCACAAATCAGTCATCTACAAGGTCAATGTTTATTTCTGAATTCTCAATTTGATTCTATTAGCCTATATATATTAGTCCTTGTGCCTGTACCATGCTCTTTTGATTACTGTAGTTTTGAAAGTTCTTAAGATCAAGAAGTCTTCCACCTTCATTCTTCAAGGGGACTTTAGCTATCCAGGGTTCCTTGCCTTTCCATGTAAATTTACTGATTTGCTTTTCCATTTCTGCAAAGAAGGTTGTTCGAATTTGGATTGAGATTTCATTGAATGTGTAAATTGCTTTGGGTAGAATTGACGTCTTAATAGTATAAAGTCTTCTAATGCATGTACACAGAATTTCCTTCCATTTATTTACTTCCTCTTCCTTTACAATGTTTATACCCTTTATTTATTTTCTTGTCTAATACCTCTGGTTAGAACTTCCAGTACAGCGCAATGTTGAATAACTGTGGTGACAGTGGACATCTTTGATTTCTTCCTGAGCTTAGGGGAAGGTTTTCAGACTTTAACTGCTGAGTCTGATCTTAGCTGTTTTTTTTGTTGTTGTTGTTTTTTCTCACATGCTCATTTTCATGTTGAGGAAGTTTTCTTCTACTCCTAGTAGTCTAAGTGGTTTTCTCAAGAAGGGCCACTGCATTTTTCAAATACTGTTTCTTCATCAAAAGTGATTGCTGTTTTTTTTTTCTTTTTTCTGTTAATGTGCTGAGTTACATTAATTGATTTTCTTGTGTTGAACTACCCTTACATAGCTGGGCAAATCCCTCTTGATCATGGTGTAAAATTATTTTAATTTGCTGTTGAATTCTGTTTGCTAGTATTTTGTTGAGGCTATAAAGGATATTGGTCTGCAATTCTATTCTTTTACTATCTTTATCTGGCTTTGGTTTTAGTGTGATGCTGGCCTCACAGAATGAGTTAGGAAGTATATTGAGTAAAATTCTCCAGTTTTGCCATCTGGTCTGGATTTTTATTTGTTGG
This sequence comes from Myrmecophaga tridactyla, assembly GCA_004026745.1. Classification (NCBI taxonomy): domain Eukaryota; kingdom Metazoa; phylum Chordata; class Mammalia; order Pilosa; family Myrmecophagidae; genus Myrmecophaga; species Myrmecophaga tridactyla. The sequence goes on along the minus strand of PVIY010020271.1, from coordinate 33,857 downwards.
GGAAGGTTTTTTTGTTTGTTTGTTCGCTTTTTTTTTTTTTTGGCATAGGCAGGCACTGGGAATGTTGGGAGGTTTTTGATTATTAACTTAATAGCTTTATTTCTCATTCAGGTATAGAGCAATGATTTGCTCCTTAATCAGCATTAGTAGTTTGTATTGATTTGGGAATCTTCTCATTTCATCTATATTATTAAATTTCTTTCTGTACAGTTGCCCTTTGCATCCCCTTATATTCCTTTTGATTTCTGTGGTATCAGTAGTAATGTTCCCCTTTGCATCCTTCTCCTTTCTGACTTTAGATATTTGTGCCCTCTCTCATTTTTTCATTAGTCTAGCTAAAGTTTGGAAGATTTATTGATCTTTTCAAAGAACTAACATTTGATTTAATTGATTCTCTCTTTTGATGTTTTGTTTTCTTTTTATTTCTCTTTGCTCTAACCTTTGTTATGTCCTTCCTTCTACTTGCTTTGGGTTTAGCTTGCACGTCTTTTTCTGTATCCTCCACTTGCAAAGTTAGGACTCTGACCTACAATCTTTCTTGTTTTTCAATGTAAGCATGTAGAGTTATAAATTTTTCCCAAAACTCCACTTTCCCTGTCACATTAGTTTTAGTGTGTTGTGTTTTTATTTGCCTCATAGTATTTCCCAAATTTCCTGTGATTTCTTCTTTGACACATTGATTATTTAAGATTACATTGTTTAACTTCTACATATTTGTGAATTTTCCTGCTCTTGCATTAATATTGATTTGTAGCTTCATTCCATGGTGGTCAGATAATATACATTTTGTGATTTTAAATATTTTTGCATTTATTAATACTTGTTTTATCACCTTACATATGTCTTAATTTAGAGAATAATCCATGTGCCCTAGAGAAGAATTTGCATTCTGATGCTGTTGGGTGATAATGTTTTATAAATGTGTCTTAGATATGTTTTTTTATAGTATTCTTCCAATATTCTATTCCATGATTGGTATGATTAGATGTTTTAGCCTTTATTGAATGTGGTCTAATAAATTCTCCTGTTATTAATTGAACCCTCTTTCCCCCCTTCAAATATGTCAATATTTGATTCATATGTCTGAATTTTGCTGATAGGTACAGATATATTTATAATAGTTATTTCTTCTTGTTCGGTCGATCCCTTTATCAGTATATAGTGACCATCTTTGTCCCCTGAAACAATTTTTGTCATAAACTCTATTTTATATGATATTACTACAGCTAACCCAGATTTCTTTTTGTTACTATTTGCATAGTGTATATTTTCCATCTTTTCACTCCCAGCCTACTTTCATCTGAATTACAGTGATTCATACAATTGGGTCTTTTCTTTTTTAACCATTCTGCCAATGTTTGCTTTTTACTCAGAGTTACATTTAAAGTAACAACTTAAAATTCAATAATCTCTTCTGCCATGTTGCTATTTGGTCTTTGTTATTCTTATTTTGTCCCTCAATTCTTCCAATAAAGCCTATTTTCATATTTATTTGATTTTTTATTATACCATTTTGAGTCATTTCCCATTTCTTTCTGTATGTATTTTTCTATATTTTATTTGTGGTTACCGTAGGGCTTAAAATCAACATTCTAAATGCGTAACAGCATGTTTGATTTGATGCAAAATTGCCATCACTAACATGGACATACTCTGTTCCTGTACCCCTCCCTGTCACACCTTTGTGTGGTACATGCTACGGATTATACCTTTATACACTCTGTACCCACAACCACAGGCTTATCATTACTTTCTATACATTTGCCTTTTAGAATGCGTAGGAAGTAGAAAGTGGAGTTACATATAAAAAATACTACACAATTGTCCTGACATTTATAATCACCTATGTGGTTATCTTACTGGTGGCATTCATCTCTTTATACCATCTCAACCCACTGTCTAATGCCCTTTCCATTCAGTCTGAAGATCTCCCCTTAGCACCGCTAGCAAGGCAGGTTTAGAGGTGATGTACCCCATCAGCTTTCATTTATATGGGAATGTCTTAATTATTCCCTCATTTTTATTACACTTTTGTTGGATATGAAATTGATAATTTGCAAAGCTTTTTTCTTTCAGTCCTTTAAATATTTCATCAAACTGTCTCCTCATCTTCATCATTTATGATGAGAAATCTGCGCTTAACTCTTATTGGGACTACCTCGTATATGTCACATTGTTTTACTCTTGCAGCTTTCAGAACTCTCTCCTCTTTGGCATTCAACAGTTTGATTATTATGGGCCAGGGTATGGTTCACTTTGAGTTTATCTCTGACTTTATCTCTTTGGTTTGCTTGGCTTCTGGAACACTCATATTCATGTCTTTTGTTAAGGAAAGTTTTCTGTCATTATTTCTTTGAAATAATGAAGTGAATGTTAGGGCAGGATGCGCTCCATCTTTTCTGAGCCCACACCTTGTCCAAGGCTTGTGCTTGCCCATATTTTTAGGAATCACCCCATTACAGGAACTCATCTGCCCATATACCCCCCTTTATAAAGATTTTCTCCTCTTCCTTGGCACTCTATTGTATGAATTAATGTAGATAATCATTTTCCCCAAGCCTCTCTGACTTAATCTGTCACTTCTTTCATGGTTTTTCCTCTCCATGAGCTACATTTGCCTTCAGGGATAATCCTGGGTGGCTGAGCCTTAGAAACATTTCCTGTTTTATTCTTTCAAATGTCCCCTGCTGTTTGACATTGAAAACAAGGCACCCTGTAGGCACATAGAGGCTACTCTGCTCCCTCCAGTTCAGGGCCAGTGACACAGATGGAAGCACTGCCTAGCTCCACAGCATGCTGGGGTGCTGCCAGCAAGCATTCAATGAGCTGTTCCTCACATTTTGAAATCTGTATTTTCTTAATTTGACATACACACAGTTACTGCAACCATTTACCTGTTTTCCTGAGTTTTGAGGGAGATGGCTCTGCCAGCTTTTACTAGTTCCTCAAATATCCTTAGGGTACAGAACCCTAGAGTATCTCATGCTGCCATCTTGAACAATTGGCCCAGCATGCTTTTAAGAAAAATAGCATCATCAAGATGTTTAATGCTACCATCCCTCCCTAATCAGAATCCTTTCGAGCACCCAGATATTATCACTAGCTTAAGCTTATTTTGTGTATAGTTTGACCATATGAGTGCATATCTCTAATATGTATGTATGTTTACATGTGCAGTTTTTTGCATGTTTTGAAATTTTTGTATTTTTTCAACACTGTGATTTTGAGATATACCCATGTTGGAATAAGTGGTAGTAGTTTGTTCCTTTCTTTGATGAAGGTAGTACATATATTTATTTATAAATATATATGTATATATAAAATATAAATATTTTATGGGGTATAATTCAGTATGTTGTCATTTTCCTACCTGCTATGGCAGATATCGCACAATTGATTGACTTCACTAACAGTAATATATTGGCTCACAGCTTTGAGGCTAGGAGAAATCCAAAATCAAAGCATCGACAAGGTGATGCTTTCTCTCCAAAGTCTTGAACACTCTGGTGCTGGCCTCAGGCTATCTTTGGCTGATTCACATCACATGGCAATGCCTTCTCCTTTCTCTTCTGGGTCTGTGGACTTCTGGCTTCTCCCTGTATCTGAATTTCTTCCACTTTTAAAAGGCCCCATTAGTCCAGATTAAGGCCCACTCTCATTCAGTTGGGCCACACGAAAGGAAGACATGAATATCATGAGAACATGTCTCCAGTGGGGAAAAAATAAATTCAATTTACCACAGAGGCATTCACAGAATTCACAATAATATGCTAATGGCTATAGCAAAATAGAATCCAAATTCCTTAAGTGTTTATTTCTCATGCACCTATGCAGCCCAAGATCAGTGGAACAGAACAAGCAATTTTACGAGGGGACTGGCTGAGGCCAATCTCAGTGGTCACTTCTGCTGGAAGCCTTTGCTGCAGCTCCATGTACCCATCTCCCTAGTGGGCAAGATTTTCTTCCTTTCGCCTCCAACAGAGTCCAGGGTTCACCCTATATGTCAATTGTGATGGGTTTTTAGTTTTCTATTTATCAGAAGGAAGAGTCGGTTATGCTATGGTGTCTTCAGACTCATCAAAGCCAGGATGACAAAAGTTCCTCTCCATTCCTGAAAGATGTTTAATACTTCATTAGTCAGATTCGGACATGTTTTAAAGCTTTTTTTTTAATCTTATAAAATGTCAGTAACTTTGGGGTGGGTTCATCTTTCTATTCATATGTTTTAATACACTGAGAAAGAAGAAACTAAGGAACACAGTTCTAAAAATGAGTGAGTGAGTGAACTGGAGGTTTGCAAGTGGTCATGAGGGGGTAACCAGGCAACAAGCATATGTAGCACACCCCAAAGGTGCCTGCTGGGTGCTGGAGTGAGTTGCCTTGGTTCCAGTTCATCCTTCATTCATTCAAGTGCTTGGTACATGTTCACTGAGGTGTTTATGTAATAAGCTCCTTCCCAGGTATTCTCTGTTCTATCTCTGTCTCCCTGTGTCTCTCTCTGTTTCTTGGCAGCTCTGGCTCTCTCCCTTTGTCTGTCTCTCCTACAAGCTCACTTCCTTCCCATACAGATATGAAATATCTATATACATGCATATTTACACATGTGTATACATATAGATGTGTGCGTGTATGTGCGTGTATAATATATATATACACATATATATCCCCTTGTATAATTTTCAAAGAAATACAATGAAGTAGAAATTATTTATCCTGTTTTAAAAATGAGGAAACTAAGCTTAGTGGTTAGATGATTTACAAATGGCAATTTACTTAATATACTAGGACTTCAATCCATGTTCTTGCAATTGCAAAAATTCCTACTCTTTCCTACATCAATGTGTGTAGATTTGGTGTAGACAAAATATCAGTTTTCAAAAAGAGAGAAGGTATTTTTCAGCAAATCTACTTTCATTTTCACACAAACATACAGACATTTTCCCATGTCCTCAGGAGACTAAAACTAATCAATACATGAATATATGTATATAAACATACACATAACTGTGGTATGTGTATATATATGTGTGTGTACATATGTATACACAGATACATATGTATATAGTGTGTGCATATGTTCTCATATGCCCCATTAACTGGTATTCATCATTTTCTAGTTTGTGTCTTTTTGAATCCACTACTCCAGGTTTCCCAACTCTTATTATCTTGTTTGTCTCTTTATTTCCAAAATACTTCATTTAACTAATGCAAAATATTATTTCTTTGGAGGAAGAAAAACATTTTTCTCAAACTTGGTGGCGAAAACATTTCCAGTAAATGCAGATGTCCATTATAAGCAGTTATATTTAATGTGTGTTTGGGCGGGATGTTTGAATGTATATGTGTATTAGAGAAAAGGCGATATTATGCAGAATAACGATGCATTGATTGATTCCTGACTCTGCTGCCAACAAACAAAGTAATCGTTTAAAAATTGAACTTGAAGGTATCTTCAAGTTCCAACCTCAGACTGAGCTAAGTGTTGTGATGAAACCCACAAGCTTAGGGACAGAGCGCCTACGCCATCACTCTGATCTTGGAAGACTGAAGCTCACTGGGTATATTTCTGATTCTATAGGCTCCCATCTGCAAAATAGTTATACTCATAATGACAGTGTCAATGCCTTGTTACGGCAATTAAATGATTTAATTCACATTTGTGGCTTAGAAGGTGACTAACAAAGAGTTAGTGGGTAATAATTACTAGTAAATTATATTCTCTAAAATACATAAACCAACCACAGAATATGAAAAAATAGTTCATAATTTAATTTAGGGTACAATGTTAAAAAGGGCATAAGGTGTAATTTCTGAAACATACAAAAATTAGAAAATGAGCTCAGAAAAAACAATGTGTAATAGAAGTATTAAAATATAGAATTTGATATTTGACAAAAAGACCAATGTGCACAGAAGGCAGACATAAAAATGGCTTGCCTGGTTTCACAGCAAATGAGCACTAAGTGCTTTTCCCATTTCCCTCCTGCCATTGGGAAAGTTGTTGGCTCTTACCATCCATTGTCCTGCTACTGACATCTCCCACATCTTAAATTGCACATTATGGCGGCTACTTTCTGGATCTCCAAGGAGAGAACAAATTGCCTTCTGTTTATTTGTTCCATTAATCAGGCCGAGCAATAGGCCATTTCTGCAAAGCCCAGAACCCTGTCCAGCTCTGTCAAGCACAGGTGGTTGGCAAGTGGCCAAAGACAGAATAAAGGGCATGAGATTTGGAAACTAGAATTTATAAAAAGCAATTGTGCCCACTTGGAAATTTTAACTGCGGTCTGCCCGTCTGACTCTTGGCAAAATTTAATAGTTCTTTTGTGTAGCAGTAAAAAATACATCAGAATGGAGACTTAAAAAAAAGTGCTACTCTTACTGCCGTTTTCGGCATGGTTTTGTAATATCTGCTATGTCACTTCCCAATAATTACATTTCTTCAGCATTGTGTGCAAGTCTTTCGACAACGGCGCTGCTCAAGGCTTTCTACCTAATAGCTCGGTCTTTTCTACTTACCTCTCACCAGCACCCATTTTCCAGCCTTAATAAACTCCCTAGAATTCCAAGGCTTTGTATATTTTTTATGATAAACAGCTGTGTTCAATGTGTGTCTGTGTGCATGTATGTATGTGCATCTCTGTCTGCCTGAATGCGAAATTATTTTAATCCTTCCTTTTGTCTAATTGGCTTACTCTTGGCATTCCTCAGAACCTAGCCCAGATGCCAAACTTCTATATGAATCTTTTTCAAGTTCCTTCATTAGAATTGTTTGCCAACTTTTTGTGCCTCTCTGTACCTAAGTTCATTCCAAATAATATTATCATACTTGACCCATGAATTATTCATTGCTTGTGTACACCCCAAACCCCAACACACCCATAATAGGGGCCACATTTTACCATTTTGCAATTGTTTTCAAATGAATACAAAATATAGATATGCCAAGCCAATTTTCTCATCTGCAAAAGAGGAAGCCCAGTTATCTGAGTCAACTAATAGTTGTGCAAATGGAAAAAGTCCTGAAGTAAATATTTAAACTCATATATATGTATTTCCCAACAATAGCAATTACATTAAATATATATATGTATGCATTTCCAAATAAAAATTCAATTTCAATTCAAATTAGTCACAAAAATAGAATATGCAACATTTAAACTCAAAGAGATTAATATATAATAATTCATTAGAAAATAGTTCTTATCTTGTTTCCATGTAATTTCAATCCTTTGTTGACAGCCGGAAAGTTGACTTCCTTTAAAGTCTTATTTCCTATGGGATGTGTATTTTAAGTTTGGACAGTTTGTCTTGTTACATCATAGGTCTTAGTTTGATTCTTGAAATTTTGCTTTACTTTGCTTGATTACTAATGAGGTTCCTAATCTCTTCATATGCTTAACCAAAATTTAGAACTAAAATTCTGAGTTGAGAATATGTTTGGATTTTTGTTCGTTTATTTATTTTTCTTGTTTTTTCTGCTCAGCAACTTTTGGGTATTATTCTTCATATTTCCTCTCTGGTATTTTTAATGCTATTTTATTGAGATACATTCACATACCATTTATAATCATCAAAATGTATAATCGATGATTCAGAGTATTATCATTTAGTTGTACATTCATCAGCACAGTTTTTGAACATTTCAATTACTTTTCTCAAGAAAAAATGTGAGAACAAAAATAAAAATGAAAAAGGACACTCAAAATATCCCATAACCTTTATCACCCCTATTAATTTCTGTCTTTGTTTTGTTTCTCATCTGCCCATTTACTGAATAAAGGAAGTATCAGTCACAAAATTTTCATAATCATGCAATCACACTGTAAAAGCTATAGTTATACCAACATTTTCAAGAATCAAGTCTGCCAGAATACAGTTCAATAGTTTCAGCTATTTCCAAAACTAACCCACTAAAAACTAAAAAGTGATATCTAGACAATTCATAAGAATAACCTACAGAATGACCTCTTGACTCTGTTTGAAATCTCTCAACCATTGAAGCTTTCTTTTGTCTCATTTCTCTCTTCTCCTTTTTCAGTCAAGAAGGCTATCTCAATCCCATGAGTCCAGGTCCAGACTTATCCTGAGGAGTCCCATCCCATGTTTCCAGGGAGATCTACACCTCTGTGATTCATGTCTCACATAGTGGGAGGGCAGTGGGTTCACCTGTGAAGTTGGCTTGGAGACAGAGGCCACATCTAACCAACAAAAGAGGTTTTCTGCAGGTGACATTTAGGCATAATAATAAATAAGCTTAGCTTCTCATTTGCAGAAATAACTTTCATAAGGGCAAGCCCCAAGATTGACTTTAGAGGAAAGTCAATCCTCTAAACATTGGGCTGTCAACAAAGGATTGAAATTACATGGAAACACGATAAGAACTATTTTCTAATGAATTATTATATACTAATCTCTTTGAGTTTAAATGTTGCATATTCTATTTTTGTGACTAATTTGAATTGAAATTGAATATTTATTTGGAAATGCATACATATATATATTTAATGTAATTGCTATTGTTGGGAAATACATATATATGAGTTTAAATATTTACTTCAGGACTTTTTCCATTGCTATTAAATTGGCAGTACCCAATGCTTGCCAGAGTATCAGGAATTCTCCAGCTTGGGAAGTTTAATATTTCCAAAATTTTCCCCAGTATCTCAAGGGGGCTTTCTCTCTGGCAGTTTTTAATATCTCTATATTATGTGTTCTACAGCTTGACTAAAATATGTAGATAAATTTGTATTTGTTATGCATGGAATATTTTGTGACCCAATATCTGAAGATTTATGTCTTTCTCGAATTTTAGGTACCTCTCAGTCATTACCTATTCAAATATTGTCATCTCCCCTTTCCTTCTATTATCATGTGCTTGTTGTGGGAAGAAATCTTGCTCTCCGTCCTCAATTGTATGCACGTGGGTATCAGCCTATTGGTGTTTCACCCATCCTTCTTCCACCCCTGTACTCACACTGCCACAAAGGAAGCAAAGTGAACCCCACCACATAGTGATTCTATAAAAAGTAAGTTGATAGTGCATTTGGGTCTACCCAACTTAAAAAGGTGGGCTGTCCTCCCTCCTGAATCTGGGTTATCCAAGTACTGTGTTAGCAAATAGAGGAAAACTTTCTAAGCCTGAAGATGGCTAGAAGACTCATTTCACACTCAACCGCACTTTCTTTCTTAATATGTTCTAAATATCATCAGTGAAAGTGTTATTATTTACTGGGTGACACTTCCAGACCTCAAACTTCCTGGAACAACAATTAGAAGTGTGTAATTTTCAGAACTGCCAATCTCTAATGAAATTGACTTCATCCTTTTTCTTCTTTTTCATATTTTTATTGCAAATAATTGTTTAAGTATTTTCATATTATATTTTGTTATTCTGTTTTTAACATTTATCTTAGATGCCTAAGAATTCAATGCTGCTGTTTCCAAAGTTATAGAAAAGTGACATTAAAAATATATATCTTGGAATAATTTCAAACTAACAACACAGTTGCAAAAATAGTACTGACCCCAACCCATTACAGCTTTCAGAATTTTCTTTTTCTTTGAGACTCAAAATGTTGATAATCCCATATGGAATGTAGGTCTATTTGGGTTTATCCTGTGTGGCATTCATTGAACTACTTGGATGTGCATATTCATGTCTTTCATTAAATTTGAGAAGTTGTCAGCCATTATTAATTTAAGTATTCTTTTGCCCCTTTCTCTCTTTTTGCTCCTTCTGGGACTCCCACAATGGACACAGGCTATGCTTATGCTTAATGCTGTCCACAGTTTCCTAAGGCTTTGTTCACTTTTCTCCATTCTTTTTTATTTCTGTTCCACTCACTGGAGATTTCAATTATCTTACCTTCAAGTTCACTAATTCTTTCTTCTGCCATGTCCAATCTGCTCCTGATCCCCTCTGGGGAATGTTAATTTCAGTCACTGTTGTCTTCAGCTCTGTTTGGTTCCTTTTTGTGACTCATATTTCTGTTTTGATATTCTACTTACGTTCATCCATCATTGTCTTGATTTCCTTTAACCCTTTGTCCATGTCTTCCTTTAGCTCTTTAAGCATATTTATGACCCAATTTTTAAGGTATTTTTCTGGCATTTCCAAGCCCTTGTCTTCCTCAGTGATGATGTCTAATTCTTTATCCTTCTCATATCTTCTTTGTATGTTTTATAATCTTTTTCTGAACAGTGATATTTTGGTATTTTAAGCTGTCATCTCTTGAATTTAGACACTGAGGTACCTGCTCTTTTATCTTGGATCCATGTAGTTTTATGAGAGATTTCCTTGAATTCCAGGAGAAGACAAAAAAGAGGAAAGTTTGAGAAAAAGAAAAAGAAAAACACACCTTCCCTGTGTTTTCAGGTTGCCTGGGAGTGCTCATCTTAAGAGCTGGGTTGTCCTAATGACACCTTTAGAGGAAGGTCTGAGGCAGATGCACAGGACCCTACCAGGTCTTTCCCACACATGCATCTTGTCCTGGAATTGTGTACCCTAAGATTCCCCCATTTACACAGATTTGAATTTCCCCTCTTCCCTAGCAAGTAGTCTCCTGGCATCCCGGGCACTGCTCTGTATGTCCTCACCCAGCAAACCTTTGCCCTGGGCAGCTGAGCTTGAGAGCTCTACAGCCTTTTATTCAGGACTCTGCCTGCCTTTCACGTAGGGCATGTTCTGGGGAGGCTAATAGCTGGGTTCAGTCCTTCAGGATGCCACCAGACAGACTGACACATGTGATCCTGGTATGTTCACAGGAGTCACTTCTCCGTTTGGAACCAAGATCAGGGACCCCCATTGGAAGCTGAAGCTGGTTCCATGCAGGACCATTGAAGGAATAAGAGAGGGGCCAGCAAGGGTGCTATAAGGAGGGTTTCTTGTCACTTTCACTCTGCCTTTCTCTAATTAGTGCTTTCCTTGTACTGTAACACTTTGTTTTCTAGAGTATTGAGAGAGATGGTGTGCCCTCTCTTGTTTGTTCCTTAAAGCTTCTGGAAAAAGTAAGATTGGGTTGAATTAACACTCCATGTTCCATCTCTGAGCAAGAGATAATCTATAATGGCAGCTGGAGAAACAGAGGCAGGTTTTTCATTTCAGTTTCCTTCTCTAGGATCACAACTGTAGGTGGAAATCCTCCATCTTCCTGACTTCCAAGAGGTAACAGAGCCTTAATTTTGTCAGCCAAGCGATGGCCTTAAATGCATTTCTGAGAGAAGCAGGCAGTCCTGGAGGCACAGCCTGAAGCTTTTTCTTCAGGCTTCTCTAGATTTCAGAGGCAGTTGATTCCCTGCATTAACTCACTCCTAGTTTTAAAGTCCTGGAGTAGTTTTAGAAACTCAGGTTGATTTCCATTGACCTGCTGTACCAGAGTGCAAAAAGCAAAGTTATTCACACTGTAAACAGATACACATCTCTTACATAATGAATATTGAACTTAACAAACTTAAATTCCTGTATATTCATTTTTCATCAAACTGAAAAACAAATTAGGTTAAAAAACATCAAATAAAACAAAGAAACACAAAATGAAAAGCAACATTGTTCTGTACCATTACTCCCAAATTCCAAGAAGAAAACACATTTACTATCTCTATGGTTAGCTTTGCTGGTATATCTCTAAATGCTAGACACATATTGTTGTTGATTCATTATGTCTAGATTTCTTAACGCTATTCATGACCACATGTGTATATGAAGTTCACATGTCAAAAATCAACTATCCCAATGAAACTATATTTGTATTTGTATTTAATCCATTACTTTGAATGTTTAATTGACATGGTTCTATTTCTTTTTGCATCAGCTTGGTACAATTGTATAAGCTGTATTTTGAAACTCCCCTGGTGGTTTAGATCTCTTGCCACATTCTTCATGTTTGATCATTATTTATTTTACATTGTTAATGTGCCCATTCTTTTCTAAGTCCTTACCAGTATTTAGATTATTTCAATTTGTGAATAAATCTATAAGTTACTTTTGCAAACAAGGATATAATGACTAAACATATTTTGTTATCCTACATTTGCATATTATTTTTTCTATATATTTTGTTTTACCTGAAGTTTCTAATTGCATTTGTTTCTTGCTGTATTAGTTAGTGTCCTCCAGAGAAGATGACCTAAAATTTATTATAGGAATTAGCTCACATAGCCATGGGGATTGGCAATTCTAATTCCATAGGTCAAGCCACAAGTTGGAAACTGATAACAGTGAAGTTGAATTACCCAGGGGAAGTCAGCTAACTGAACTAGAGGCAGTAATACTTCTTTATGACTTATTAAATCCTTAGTTCTGTCTTTAAGACCTCCAATTAATCAGCTGAGAAGACTATCCTCATCGCTAAGGGTAATCTGCTTTGTAGACTGTAGATGCAATAAACTATAGATGCAATCAACTGACTACAGATGCAACTTCACCTACAGACTACCCCCCACACTAACAAATCAGCCCATGCTTGCTTGACTAAACAATTGGACACCACACAGCCAAGATGGAATCAACCACTGCCCTTGCTGTTCAGATCAGGCACCGAAATATATAATACGATTCTACCATTTGCACTTACATATGAGACAGAGAGAGAAGCAGAGACAGTGAAAGAGAGAAATTTTAAAAACATCTCTATCCGAGCCTTTAGAGAGAATGACTTTGTAGTTTTTGCTAAATGATCATATAATAATAAAGCTTCCATGTTTTAATTAAATGCGAGTATCACAATCACTGCTGGGGAGCTCATAATTGTGCAGAGCCTTTACAGTTAAGTGCATCTTCTGGAAAGTACACAATGACTCATGCCTCTCCAGGTAGGATGAATCCAGTAAGAGGGAGGAAAAGGTACTGTGACCCAATCCCTGCTCTATCAATTGGATAATTCATCTTGGGAAGAATAAGGAAAAGGATGAGAGGACAGAAGTGATTTATTCCACTTTTTTCTTCCTGGGTATTTCCTTTTGTTGCTTCTTAAGAAGCAATGTGGGAGGTAAAGTGTATGCTTTTCAAGCCTGGCATGTCTTTATTTAGCACTTACACTTTCTTGATAGTGTGTCTCAATAAATAACATATGTTGGAAAGAGTATTTTCCCACAGAAATTTCTCATAATTTCTCCCCTCCTAGCATCAATTGATACTCATGAGAAGTCTGATGCCATTCTGAATTCTGTCATTTGGAAATGACCTATATTTTTCTCTATTGAGGCTTTTAGCATATCTTCTTAAATTTAGTGTTCTGGAATTTAACGATCCTTCTGCTCAAAAATCATTGAGTTGCTGGAGACCTGGGTTCGATTTCCGGTGCCTGCCCATGCCAAAAAACAAAACAAAACAAAACAAAAAAAACCATTGAACAATTTCCATTCTAAGATGTGTATTTCCTTTCACTTCTGAGAAATTTTCTTGCATATTTATGAATAACGACTTTCCCTATGATGTTTCTCTTTTTACTTTCTAGAACACCATTCATTTGTTTCTAAACTTATATTGGTCATAACTACTGCTTACATTTTCATTCATATTTTAAGCTTTATCTGTTTTTCAAAAACATTTGTTCTTTCTATATCATACCTTGGATTTCTTTGTTGTGACAATTACATTTTTACTGATATATATTATATATTCCCATACCATGTAATTATCCAAAGTGTACAATCAGTGGTTCACAATATCACCATATAGTTGGACATTTATCATCACAATTGACTTTTTTGTGAAAAATAACATATGTACCAAAAAGCAGTGATTTCTAAGCACACCACAGCAATTAGTTTAGAACAGATTTCAAAGTTTGGTGTGGGTTCTAATTCCACAATAAAAAACAATTCTAGAGCTGTTTGAAGAAGTCAGGAGAGAAAGTTAGTAGATGTCGCCATGTGCCTTCCCAGCAGAAAGAAAAAACTTGAACCTCATTGGCTCTTTCTTGAATAAAGTTTTCTATCCCTGGGAAAAAAAAAACAAAAAAAACAAAACAAACAATTCTAGGTTTTTTACTACTAGTTGGTCCAAGACACTGGAAACTAAAAGTGATATCAATATAATGATTCAGCAAACATACTCATTTGTTACCTTCTCTGTATAACTTCACAATCAATTTGATCTTTTTCCTATGCTTTAGGCGTATTTGGTCTATGACCATTCTAATTTTTTCATGTCAGAAAGGGGCTATTGATAATATGAAATAGGGGAATGGAACCATTTGATGTTCTAGAGAACATGGCCCTCTGCATTTCAGCACTTATCTGATCCAGGTACCCATCTGGAGGTTGTAGGTTTCTGGAAAGTAACCCTAGTGCATGGAACATTTGTAGAATCTCATATAATGCCCTAAGAGTTCTTTAGGGTTGGCAGGAATGGTTTGGGTTGGGATTTGGCAAACTATGATATGTACCAATGTCTAATTGAAGCTTGCAAAAGAGTGGCCTCCAGAGAAGCCTCTCAACTCTATTTGAATTTTCACAGCCACTGATACCTTATTTGTTACACTTCTTTTCCCCTTTTGGTCAAGAAGGCATTGTCGATTCCATGGTACCAGGGTTGGACTCATCTTTGGGAGTCATCTCCCATGCTGCCAGGGAGACTTTCACCCCTGAGTGTCACGTCCCATGTAGGAGACATGATTTCAATTGCAGAGTTGGGTTTAGAGAGGCCACATTTGAGCAACAAAAGTTACTCTTAGCCATAATTAACTATTTATATAGCTATTTATATAAGCTTACAAATAAGCTTCACAAGAGCAAGTCACATGATCAAGGTCTTGGCCTATTGATTTGACTGTCCCTAATGTTTAACACGATATCAGATGTTTCCCTGGTGGGAAAGTTGAATAGTTCCATATCTTTCTCCCATCCCTCAAAGGACTTTGCCAGTATTTTGATTATCTTTTTAATATACTCTGGGATATAGCTAAACATTACATTAGGCTATACAGGATTAAAGGCTCTCAATCTGGGGCCCCTGTTTTGGGTTTTTTAAAAGATCTGTTGAGTTAGGTTATGCACTGCAGAAAATTTAGGTTCAGAACAAAATAAAACTTCCTTGCTTTTGTCTCAAAGAGTAGATGAAGTTCTAAAATACAGATGATGTCTTCCTTACCCTTGCATTTTGAATTACCTTTATCCTGACCTGAACTGCTTCATTTTTATCTCTAAATACCAGGTTATACATATATAACACAGCCTCTAAAAATCCGGAAATAATAATTATTGCTTTGGATTAAATGTGAGTGTTATAAGAGCTCACAATCTGGGCCCCAATTTTCTTACAATTATTTTCTAAATGAAGCCATACAATATTTGCTCTTTTGTTTCTGGCTTTTTGTGCCTCATCAAATATCCCTCAGGTCCATTTACAATGTTGCATGCCTCACAACTTTGTTCCTTTTTTGTAGCAACACAATATTCCGTAATACAGATACTCCATCATTCAGCACTCTACTTCTCAGTAATTGCATCCATCAGCCCCCTCCATCCATTGAGCATCATGTATAATATCCAAAGTCAACATTCCATCAAAACTCTCAATTTTAGATAACTTCAATGGTCCCATGTGAAAAATAACTGAAAAATGTACTGTCACCAAATAGAAAATCCAAACCTCCCCGTAACCCCTGTCCCTCCCCTCATTATTTACCCCTGCTGTTACTGTGGTACTGTTGATGTTTTCTTGTTAAACATATCCCGTAGCATGCAAGAGCAGTTTTCCCTCTATATCCCAAAATTATACACTCTTTATACAAGATTCATACCTTTGAAGTAATTGATGCAAGAATTCATTTATATTTCTAGTGTTAATTGGCGTGACCTATGGGTCTATACAACCCCTTCCAATCACGTTCACTTTCAATATGGTAATATTACTTATAGACTCACTAGTAGACCACCTTCATTTGCATTTAAGTAAGGAAATGTATTCCCTTACATTTAAGTTCAACCTCCTTAGCTAACTGTTCGCCCTTTCTAGCTTCTGTGTCTCTCTGGGTCCCTTTTATTTTCTATTAGAAGCCTCTGACTTTACCTTTACCATGATCATGAAAGTAGAATCACACAGTATTTACCCTTTTGGGTCTGGCTTATTTCACTCAGCATTATGTCCTCAAGATTCATCCATCTTGTCATGTGCTTCAAGACGTCATTTCGTCTTACTGCTGCATAATATTTCATCGTATGTCTATACCACATTTTGTTAATCCACTCGTCTGTTGATGGGCACTTGGATTGTTTCCATCTTGTGACGATTGTGAATAATGCTGCAAGCAATATCATTGGGCAAATGTCTGTTTGTGTCACTGCTTTCAGCTCTTGTGGGTATATACTAAGTAGTGGTATTACCAGGTCATATGGCAACTCAATATTTACTTTTCTAAGGAACCACCAGACTGTCTTCCATAGGAGCTGTACCATTATGCATTCCCACCAGCAGTGCATAAGTTCCCCAATTTCTCCACATTCTTTCCAACATTTGTAGTTGCTTGTTTGTTTAATAGCAGCCATTCTTATGGGTGTGAGGTGGTGTCTCACTGTAGTCTTGATCTGCATTTCTCTTATAGCTAAGAGAAAATGAGCATCTCTTTATTTGCTTTTTAGCCAACTGTATTTACTCTTCAGAAAAATGCCTATTCATATCTTTAGCCCATTTTATAATTGGGTTGTTTGTTCTTTGGTTGGTCAGTTGTAAGATTTGTTTATGTATACAAGATATAAAATCTTTATGCAATGTGTGGTTTCCAAATATTTTCTCCCATTGAGCTGCCTTCCTCTTCACTGTTTTGACAAAGTCTATCAGACACAAAGGTATTTGATTTTGAAGAGTTCCCTTTTATCTATCTTTCATTCATTGCTTGTGCTTTGGGTGTAAACTTTAGGAAGCTACCTCCTATAATGAGGTCTTGAAAATGTTTCCCTACATTTTCTATGAGGAATTTTATGAGACTGATTCTTATATTTAGGTATTTGATCAACTTTGAGTTAATTTTTGTATAGGGTGTAATGTAAGGGTCTTCTTCCATTCTGTTGACTATTGATACCCAATTCTCCCATGCCCATTTATTGAGAATACTATTTTGTCCCAGTGCATTGGATTTGGGGGCCTTGTCAAGCATCAGTTGACTATAGATCTGGTGGCCTATTTCTGAGTCCTCGATTCAATTCCATTGGTCAGTTCTTCTATTTTTGTGCCAGACCACTGTGGCTTTATAATAAACTTTAAAATCTGGAAGTGTTAATCCTCCCACTTTGTTCTTCTTTTTTTTGGATGTTTTTAGCTCTTCAAGATCTTGTTCCCTTCCAGGTGAATTTGCCAACTAGCTTTTCCAAGTCTTTAAAGTTGGTTATTGGAATTTTGTTGGTACTGCATTGAATCTGTAGATCGACTAGTGTAGATTTGACATCTTAACTACATTTAACCTTCATATCCATGAGCAGGGAATGCCTTTCCACCTATTTAGATCTTCGTTGATTTCTTTTAGCAATGATATATAGTTTTCTGTGTATATGCCTTTTACATCCCTGGCTAAGTTTATTCCTAAATAATTGATGCTTTTAATTGCTGTATTGAATGGATTTTTTTCCTTAATTGTTTCCACAATTAGGTCATTGCTTTTGTATAGGAACATTACTGATTTTTGCACATTAATTTTATATCCCACCACCTTGCTGAATTTGTTTATCAGCTCAAGTAACTTTGTCAGAGATTTCTCAGGATTTTACAGGTGCATTATCAAATCATCTGCATGTAATGAAAGTTTTCATTCTTCCTTTCCAATCTGGATGCCTTTTATTTCTTTTCCCTGCCTGATTCCTCTAGCTAGAACTTCTAGTATAATGTTGAATAATAGTGGTGATGAAGAGCATCCTTGTCTCATGCCAGATCTTAGGGAAAAAGCATTCAGTCTCTTACCGTTGAGCACGATGCTGGCTATGAGTTTTTTATATATGCCCTTTGCCATATTGAACAAATTACCTTGAATTCATACCTTTTGAAATGTTTTTTATCAGAAAGAATGCTGAATTGTATTGAATGCTTTTTCAGCATCAATTGAGATGATCATGTGATTTTTTCCCTTTGGTTTTGTTAATGTGCTGTATTAAATTAATTGTTTAACTTATATTGAACCATCCTTACATTCCTGGTATGAATCCCACTTGGTCATGGTGTATAATTCTTTTAAGGTGACGTTGATTTAGATTTGCTAGTATTTTGTTAAGAATCTTTGCATCTATGTTCATTATGGAGATTGGTCTGTAATTTTCCTTTCTTATAGCATCTTTATCTAGTTTTGGTATTGAAGTGATAGGTTTATAAAATGACTTATGTAGTGTTCTTTTTTCTTTTTTCTTTTTTTTTCACATGGGCAGGCACCAGGAAGCAAATAGTAGTGTTCTTTATTCCTCAATTTTTGAGGAAAGTTGAAGGAGGAATAGTGTTATTATCATTTTGGTATGTTTGATAAAATTCTTCTGTGAAGCAATCTGGCCCTGGGCTTTTCTTTGTAGGAAGATTTTTGATGATGAATTGAATCTTTTTGTTATAATTGGTTTGTTGAGATCTATTTCTTCTTGAGTCAGTACAGCTTGTTCATGTGTTTCCAGGACTTTGTCCATTTCCTCTAAGTTCTAATTTGTTGGCATATAGTTGTTCATAGTATCCCTCTTATGATTTTTTTTGATTTGTTCAGGCCCATGATAACAACCCCCTCTCATTTCTGATTTTCTTTGTTTGCATCTTCTCTCTCTTTTTCTTTCTCAGCCTTGATAATGGTTATGCTGGTTTGATTTATGTACCCTAGAAAAGTCATGTTTTAATCTTAATCAATTTTGTGCGAGCAACTGTTTGTTTTAATCCTTATTCATCACTGTACATTGGAAACTTGATTAGATTCTCCCACAGAGATGTGACCCACCCAATTATGGATGTTAACTTTTAAAGAGGGGCAGATGTGACTCCACCCATTCAATGTGGTCTTGAGTAGTTTACTGGAATCCTTTAAAAGATGAAGCATTTTGGAGAGAGTCACTTTTTGAGAATGATGAAAGACAGAGCCCATGCAACCAGAGACCTTTAGAAATGAAGAAGCAACATGCCCACCGGAGAGCTTCATTAAGCTATCGGATGTCACCATGCTTGCCATGTGCCTTTCCAGTTGAGAGAGAAACCCTGAACTTCATCAGCCTTCTTGAACCAAGGTATCTTTCCCTGATGCCTTAGATTGGACATGTTATATAGCCTTGCTTTACTTGGGACATTTTCTTGGCCTTAGAACTGTAAAAGAGCAACTTATTAAACTCCCCTTTTTAAAAGCCATTCCATTTCTGGTATATTGCATTCTGGTAGCTAGTAAACTAAAACAGTGGTCTATCAATTTTAGTAAGTTTTTCAAATAACCAACTTTTGGTTTTAAAGATTCTATTGTTCTTTTGTTTTCCCATTCATTCTGCTTTAATCTTTGTTATTTCTCTTCTTCTATTTGCTTTGGGGTTAGTTTGGTGTTCTTTCACAAGTTTTTCCAGGTGAGCAGCTATGTTCTGGATTTTTGCCCTTTCTTCTTTTTTAATATAGACATTTAAGGCAGTAAATTTCCCTCTCAGCTCAGCCTTTGCTGCATCTCATAAGTATTCTCATTTTCATTCATCTCCAGATAGTTACCAATTTCTCTAGCAATGTATTCTTTGACCCACTCATTGTTTAAGAATATGTTATTTAATCTCCAAATATTTTTGAAAGTTCTAATTCTTTGGGGGTAATTGATTTCCACCTTCCTTCCATGGTGATCAGAGAAAGCTTTGAAAATTTTCAGTGTTTTTAAATTCATGAAGACCTGTTTTGTGCCCCAGCATATATCTATCCTGGAGAATGTTCCATGAGCACTAGAGAAAAATGTACATCCTGGTGTTTTGTGGTGTAACAATCTATATCTGTCTGTTAGGTCTAATTCACTTACCAAATTGCTTAAATTCTCTATTTCCTTTTTGATCCTCTGTCTGGTTGTTATATCTATAAAGGAGAGTGTATATTGAAGTCTCATAGTATTATTGTTGAAATGTCTCTCATTCCCTTCAGTTTTGTCAATTTCTGTCTCACGTACTCTGGAGTGCCTTGATTGTGAGCATAAACATTTATGATTGCTATATCTTCTTGGTGAATTGCTTCTTCTATTAATATATAGTGTCCTTCTTTACATTTGAAGTCTATATTGGTATAGCTACCCCTGCTTTCTTATTGATTACAGCTTGTAGGAACATCTTTTCTCCATGCTTTCACGTTCAATCTATTTGTATACTTGGGTCTAAAATGAGTCTCTTGTAAGCAGCATATAGCTGGATTATATTTTGTCATCCATTCTGCCAATCTGTATCTTTTGCCTGGTAAATTTAGTCTGCTGTGTAAACTGAAACAGAAGATTATTTTACTTTCAATGTTTACCATACCATTTACATAATTTCAATATGTGTGAAGAAACAGTATATCTGAAAATAAATTATAAGTATCTCTTTTTTATCTTTTGAGTTAGAACAAGTACCCTACCTTCAATCCAACTTTGTTACCTCTTTAAACTTTATTATCCACTTATACCCTTCTTACTTTCTTATTTAGCTTAGATTTTGTAGCCCATAATTACAAACTTGCCATTCATATTCTCCCAATACCCTCGCCCCTTTATACCTCCAATATACTCCCCTAACAAAATTTGAATTCCAAGGAAATATAACTCTCTACTTGATCCCCTTCCATGTTCATGAAGCATAAATGTGGAATCAAGATGAAAAATTGTACTAACAGCTGGATGACCTGACATTAAATATTTTACCACAAATCCCAAATGACCATGCAATATTTTGTGATGATAGGACTGGGTTTCTCTTGTAAGTTAATTATCCCTCTCTCTAAAACAGCTATTTTATGCCATTTGCTCATAAAGCAAGGAAGAATTCCTCACCTCTCATCTCTTCACTCTTTATTTTACTGAAAATTATCAGCAAATAAAATTTAATTTCCTCATCTTCTCAATTATTCACTGCCAAATTTACTACTTTACCTGTGTCTCTACCCATGTTCTCTATGGTCTTAATAAAATTAAATTAAATTAAATTAAATTAAAATAACAAAACAAAACAAAATTTAAAAAGTATCTTTGCTCCTACCTAATACCAGTCCTTCATATGTCCACAGTATCCCACACCCTCTTGCTTGTTCAAAGATTTTACCTGATAAAACTAGCTACCCTTTCTTCTGAATCACTCATTTTCTTACTATTCTGGATCATTTCCAAAGTATACAATCATGTGATTACATCTGGATCTTTTCCAACAGTAGATAATCATGTGGTTACATTTCCCACCTGAAAAAAATACTTCCCATTTCTATTCACTTATCCTTCCTTTCCTCTGCAACATTCCTACAGTAATTTATTTATGGTTATTCTTTCCTACCCTTTCCCTTCTATGCTCCCAGTGACT
The DNA here is from genome assembly GCA_004026745.1 of Myrmecophaga tridactyla. Taxonomy (NCBI): domain Eukaryota; kingdom Metazoa; phylum Chordata; class Mammalia; order Pilosa; family Myrmecophagidae; genus Myrmecophaga; species Myrmecophaga tridactyla. Next base: position 12,404 of record PVIY010020271.1, on the reverse strand, counting down.
CACTCCAAAATCATTTTTTATTCCATTTCTCCATGTGAACTCCTCTTTTTGTGTTCAAAAACATCTTCCATCTTGCCAAATTCAGAGCTCAGTAATCAATTTTTATCTTTCTTGACCTTTGGCCAGTTTTTGGAACAGTTAAATCTTCTTTCATTTCAATCTTTCTTCTCTTAGATCTTACAGCAATTCACTACCCACATTTATTTCTCCTTTGTCTCTGTCACTTACTGCCCATTTTCCTTCTCTGGCTCTTCATTTTCACCCTCACCTGTATAGTTGGTGTCATGGTTAGGGACATGTGTCAACTTGGCCAAGTTGTGGTAGCTGTTTATCTGATTGGGCAAGGGCTGGCCTGTCTGTTGCAATGAGGACATTTCATAGGATTAGGTCATGATCACGCATCCACAGCTGATTCCATTTGTAATCAGCCAAAGGGGAGTGTCTTCTACAATTAGTGATGCTAAATCTAATCACAGGAAGCCTTTTAAGGAGGACCCAGAGGAGACAGATTCCATTCCTGCTTCGGCTGGTGAGCCTCTCCTGTGGAGTTCATCCAGACCCTCCATTGGAGTCATAGGCTTCACAGCCTGCCCTGTGGATTTTGGACTCTGTGTTCCTGCGGTCACGTGAGACTCTTTTATAAATTTTATATTTGCAAGTGTTCCCTGTTGATTCAGTTTCTCTAGAGAACCCTAACTAATAAAGTTGGCATGGCCCAGGTCACAGAGCTTCCCCACCACCATTCTAGATACTGAGGCTCCATTAGCCATCTCACACAGCTCAAACCTTAAGAAGCATGCCATGATGCTTACATTTTACGTCCCTAGCTCTTATAGCATGATTTCCAACTCATAAGTCTACTACCTATCATCTACCCTTGTGTGACTTAAGTTCCAAATTTAATGTTTAAAACAAATCTCTGGCCTGTAAGCCAGAAATATACTCCTTCCAGGCTTCCTTATCTATGCCTGAATTTTCTTAGGTCCTTAACTCAAGTCACTTAAATGTCCTGCTTCCCTGGCACACAGTAAGTAATGGATGTAAACTCCAGTCTGCCAGCCTTTTACAAATGCTCCCCCATAACCCTTGCTCACCATCTACAACAGTAGCACGCCAAGCACACAAGGTCTTCCTAAGATTGAAATAATACTCTGAAGCAGGTATCCTGATTTAGGCATCAATTTCTCACAGCCAGTTTTACATTCAGCAGCCATGGGCAACTTTTCCAAATAAATGATGTCAACTCTGATTAAATTCCTCCAAAAGGTTTCTGCAAACTGAGAATTAAATCTGAACTCTGCTGTAGCCTACATGAGCTGACCTGATCAGGTCCTTCCTCCTTCTTCAAATCCATCATGTGTCACTTATGTCTTTGCTCATTATTTGACCACATCTCTTCTCATCTCACTTCTCTTCCTTATACTCAGCTTAACCTCATGGCCTTTGCACCTGCTCTTTCTGAAATGCCCTTTTGCCATTGTTTGTGAAACTAGCTTATTTTTGTCGTGAAGATCTCTGGCAGAGGTTTCCTTTCCAGATGTCTTTGCTGGCCACCTTATCAAAAGCTCTTCTAAGCCCACATATTTTTTCTCCCTAGAATTTACCACTGGTTAAAATCACATTTCAATTACTTTCTCTCCTTCCTTTAGATTATAATTTCTAGTGTGGCAGAGATTGGTTAGCTTATTTACTTATGCTTCACAAGAATCTTACGAAAGATTGTGACATATAGTGGGTATCAGATGTTTATCATTTACCTTACATTACAAAAAAGTTTAAGGTTGGTTGAAAATATTCATGTCATGTATATAAAGCAACTATCAGGGTTGTTTTTTTCTGACTAGCCAGAAATCTTTATGGTTCCTTGGCTTTTCCATCACAAAACAATGCTCATAGTGCCATCTTCTGCTTTCGTCTTTGGGTTCTGTTGATTTCGGCTTCTGGCCACTCCCTATGGCTTCTCTCTCCCTCTGATTTTCACTCTCCTTCCAAAAGACTTCAGTCATCTGGATTAAAGGCCAACCTGATTAAACTCGGCCATGCTTTGACTGAAGTAACATCTTGATGAGATGTTATTTACTATAGGTCCACACATACCAGAATGCGGACCAGGACCAATAGCATGTCTAACTTGGAGTATACCATCCAACCCATTACAGTCAATCCTCTGGAAACCAAGAACACATTTTCTTCCCAGGTGCAAAACGCATTCATCCCATCACAGCATCCCTAAATCCTAAGTCATTTCAGTAACAATGCTAAATACAAAGTCATCAAAATTGGTTATGAGTGTGGTCCATCCAAGGGCAGCACTCCTCTGTCTGATGGACTTGTGAAACTAAAAAACAAATTATCTGCTTCCAGAAACAATGGCCAGACAGGCATAAGATAAACATTGTCATTACAGAAGAGAGTAATTGGAAGGAAAACTGGTCACAGGTCCCAAAAATTCTGGAACCCAACAGGGCAAGCCCCACTAGAATTCAGGTTCTGAGCGTCATCTCTGGATCTTTGGTTTTGTCTTCTGGGCTCGTGGAGCAGCAGCCCCACTCCTTCCAAATGTTTCTCACCAGCCGCGCTTTACCCAAACACTGCAGTGTAGTTCTCATCCTTTTCAAGCATCAAGATGGCAGCTTGGCTCTTCATGAATGTCAGGAAACAGGTCCTGTCATCTCCAAGCATTGGAATAGTGACCAGGCTCTTTGCAAATGCTGCGGCACAGGTTCCACCACTTCTGAGTATTAGGGTGGCAGCACTCCTCCTGACCAATGTGCAATGCCTGTCACCTCCAAGTGTGGGCGCAGATGGTCCACTTCCTCCAAGAATGGGGCCGACCCACCCTTTCCACACACATGGGCAGGTCCACCTTCATGGACTGAGGAGATCTTCATTGCCCAGAACTTTGCTTTCATGGTTCTTCCCTGGAAGTCATTCTTCAATCTGTCCCTTCTCTGGCCCTTTTGGTCCAGGTAGGCAGTGTTTCCATTCATAGCAATTTGATAAAATCCTTTCTGTATTTGCTTGCTGTTCATATAATCCAAATCATCAGACAGAAGGACTTTCCATAGATTCTTCCTGGATAAGTGCATTTCCAATCCTGACTCCACTGAAGGACAGACTAGATCTCTGCCACCGACATCTCCTTTAGCAAAGAGTTGTTCAGCTAAACCACCATGGAGAGCTCTGTCCTCTGGGGATTCTCTTCTCAAAAGTGCAAGGAAGTGAACGATAGAGGTTCATGCCATCTGCAAACAGTGGAATTTTCTTCCTGTCCATCTTGAATGCCTTTTATTTCCTTCTCTTGTCTGATTACTCTGGCTAGAACAATCAGTTCTAGCACAATGTTGATCAGCAATGGTGGCAGTTGGCATCCTTCACTTGTTACTGATCTTAGATAGAAAGCTTTTTGTTTTTTGTCATTCAATAAGCTATTAGTTTTATTAGTGGTTTTTATTCTTTCCCTTTATTATGTTAAGGATGCTTCATTCTACTTCCAGTTTTCATTTTTTGTCAAGAAGGGGCGCTGCATTATTTCAAATACCTTCCCTATGTCAATTGTGATAATTATGTGCTTTTCATCCTTTGTTTTATTAATGCAGTGTATTTTATTAATCAATTTTCCCATGTTGAATCACCCATCCATTCCTGGCATAAATCACACTTTGATAATGGTGCATAAGACTTTAAATATGACAGTAATTTTTTTGGGGGGGTATTTATTTATTTAAAGTTCTCTTAATAAAACCAATCAACAAACAATATGGACATTCTTTTTTTTAATCGTGTAGTTGTATATTCATCATCATAGATCATTTCTTAGAACATTTGCATCAATTCAGAAGAAGAAATAAAAAGAAAACAGAAAAAAAATTCATGCATACCATGCCCCTTACCCCTAAATATGACAGTAATTTTTGCTTTGCTTTGGTTTGCTAGTACTTTTTCTGAGGATTTTTGCATTTATATTCATGAGGTATATTGGTTTATAATTTTATTTTCTTCTTATATTGGCTTTGTTATTAGGGTAATGTTGGCCATGCAGAATAAGTTGGGAAGGGTTCTCATCTCCTTAAGTATCTTGGAAGAGTTTGGTGTTAATTCTCTTTTTGAATAATTGGCAAAATCCAGCAGTGAAACCATCTGATACTGGGCCTTTGTTTGTTGGGAGGTTTGTGGTTACTAACTCAATTTCTTTCATTGTTATTGGTCTGTTAAGATTGTTTATTTATTATTATGTTAGGGTGGGTAGTTTGTGTGCTTCTAGGTACCTGTCAATTTCATCTAGGCTTTACAATTTATTGGCATACAATTGTGAACTTTATCTTCTTATAATCTTTATTATTTCTGTGGGCTCAGTAGTATTATCCTCTTTGTTTTCTGATTTTAGTTATTTATGTCTTCTCTCATTTTTTATTTCCTAGTGTAACTAAGAGTTTGTTGATTTTATTATCTTTTCAAAGAAACAACTTTCAGTTTCATTCGTTCTCTCTATTGTTTTTCTTCAAGTCTCTATTTCATTGAATTACCATCTAATATTTCCTTTCTTCTGCCCATTTTGAGTTTAGTTTTCCCCACTCATTCTAGTTCCTCCCAGAATAAAGATAGGCTTGATTTGAATCTTTCCTCTTTTGGTGGGGGGGGGGGTGGTGGCATGAGAAGGCTCTGGAATCGAACCTGGGTCTCTGGCACGGCAGGCAAGAACTGTGCCACTGAGCCACCACTGCACTACCTTTTCTTCTTTTTTAATGTAAGCATTAAGAGCTATAAATTTCCCTGTAAGATCTGCCTTCACTGCATCCCAAAGTTTTGGCAAGTTGTTTTTAAACTTTCATTTTTCACAGGATATATCCTGATTTCTCCTTTAACTCATTGATTGTATAATTGTTTGTTGTTTAATTTCATATATGTGTGAATTTTCCACCTCTTCCTCTATTATTGTTTTTTAGCGTCATTCCATGTGGTCACAGAGGATGCACTGTATGATTGCAATGTTTTAAAAAATTCATTGTGGCTTTTTGTGACATAACATGTGGTCTCTGCTGAGAATAAGCCAGGTGCACTTGAGAAAAATTGTGTAGCCTGTGCTTTTTGGTTGCTGTCTTCTGAATGTCTGCTAGGTCTAGTTCTCCATTTCTTTATTGGTCTTCTGTCTAAATGTAATATCCATTATGAAAGTGATGTATTGAAGTCTCCAACTATTGTGGTAGAGATGTTTATTTCTCCATTCATTTATTTATTTTTTTATTTTGTTTTATTTTATTTTTTTTTGCATGGGCAGGCACCGGGAAACAAACCTGGGTCTTGGGCATGGCAGGCAAGAACTCTGCCTGCTGAGTCACCATGGCCCGCCCTCTCCATTCATTTTTACCAATATGTGTCTCATGCATTTTGGGACACTGTAATTATGTGCATAAATGTTTATAATTGTCTTATCTTCTTGGTGGATTTAACTTTTTATTAATATATAATATCTTTTCTTGTGTCTTGTAACAGTTTTTTACTTAAAATATATTTTATGCAGTACTAGTGCAGTAACCCCAGTTCTCCTTTGGTTACTATTTGCATGTAACATCTTTTGTCACCTGTTTGTTTTCAACCTATTTGTGTCTTTGGGTCTAAGATAGTCTTTTAGAGTAATACAGAATTGGATCACACTTTTTTTATTCATTTTTTCAATCTTGGTCTTTTGATTGGGGCACTTAATCCATTTACATTTAGTGTAATTACTGACAAGTCATTATGTCCTTGTTTTGTATATATATATATCTTTTCCCCCTCTTTTACCTTATTGAAGCCTTCATTAAAGTATAGTTTATAATTTATGATGTAATTGATTGATCATTTTCTTCTGCTCTTTCTGTGTTTATTTTAAATGCTTATTTTGTGGTTTCCCTAGGGTTTCTATTAAACAGCCTAAATATCTAATCTATCAGCCAGAAATTATACCAACTTCATGACAATAGCATGTCCATCTCTCCTCAAATACCTCTAGATTTCTCTTCTTTATGTTGCTGTCTCACATTATCTCTTTGTATTTTGCATGTCCATAAATAGAAATGATAATTTCTTTTTCAACTGTATCCTAAATCTTATAGTAAGTAAAAAATACATTTACATGCAGAAGATACCATTATCTTGAGTTTTTGAATATACCCACATGGTTACTTTTATTGGATATCTTCATTTCTTCCTGCTTTTCAATGTACTGCCTCCTGTCCTCTCCTTTCAACCAAAAGAACTTTCTTCGGCACTTTTTTGTAAGGGAACTCTTTTGGTGATGAACTCTTGAAGTTTTTGTTTATCCACTCATTTGTTAAGGACATTTTTACTAAGCATAGAATTCTTAACTGGTGGTTTTTCTTATTAAATACATTAAATATCTTTTTCTTTTGCCCTCTTGCCTCCATGGTTTCTCATGAGAAATTAGCACTTGGTCTTATTGAGGATCACTTGTGTATGATCAATTGCTTTTCTCTTGCTGATATCAGGAGTTTCTGCTTAATTTTGGTATTCAACATTGTGATTAATGTATGTCTTGGAGTTTATTAGGGTTTGTCTTTCCTAGAGTTCATTGCACTTCTTCAATGTGTATGTTCCTGTCTTCCTTTGGATTGAAGAAATGTTCAGCTATTATTTCCTCAAAATCCTTTTTGCCCCTTTATTGTTCTCCTGTCTTTCTGGGACTCCCATAACAGATATATTGGTGTACTTCATGTCGTCCCGCAGGTGCCTTTGGCTCCACTCAATGTTTTTTCATTCTTTTCTCTATATACTTTTCAGACTGTGATTTCAATTTTCCTGTCTTCTATTTTACTGATTGTTTTTTCTGCTTAGCCAAATCTGGTGTTCAATACCTCTAGTGTATTTTTAATCTCCATTGCTGTGTTTTTTTAATCCCATAAAGTTCTATTATGTTCCCCTTTAAACTTTCAAATTCTTTTTTTTTTTTCATGCATGGTCTTCTTGATACCGTTTAATCCTATATCCATATTTTCCGTTAGCACCTTGAATTGATTTAGGAGATTTGATTAAACATTTTTTTTTAGTTGGTCAAATGTGCTTCCTCTAATGTGTTCTCTTAAATGGGCTGTCTACTCCTGTTCCTGTGTATGACTTGTGATCTTTTGTTTATATTTGGACAATTGCTTATACTGATGCGCTAACTCTCAAAATCAGTTTCTTCCTTTTACCTAAAGTTTTGGTGTAGATTTGGTTGGGCATTGTGGCTCTTCTTTAATTTGGTCCAGGTTGCAATGGGCCTTTAGTGCAGCACATGATTAATAGTTCAGTTTCTCTCAGTCTTCTTGCACATGCTTCCTACCCTGAAATGTACAGTAAAGTTCAAGATCCATCTAGCATATGCAGCTTTTTCCCTCCAGGGGAGGATTTCCTTTCTGTTGTTCCTCCTCAAGGAATCCCGGCTGTTCTTTTTGTTTTTATATAAGTTTTTCTCCCAGGTGGCTTACAGCTCTCCCACACTCTGGGCTCCCTTTCACTCCAGTTTTCAGTCCAAGATCTGTCCTACCATGCATGCAGTGGCTCAGTTTTCCTTTTCTCCCTGGCTACTCTGCCTCTGGAAAGTTCTTTGTTAGGGGAACTTGACCCATGGAGCCAGATGGTGTCAACATTAAAAGATCACCATTTTGGGGCAGGCCACGGTAGTTCAGCAGGCAGAGTTCTCACCTACCATGCCAGAGACCCGGGTTTGATGTCCGGTGCCTGCTGAAAAAAAAAAAAAATTATCATTTAGGTGCACTGGCAATGATGGTCCAGACTGGAAATATGCCCAGATTGCCACAGGTCACTTTGGTTTCTGGGAGGCTGCTTTGTATGCATGCATGCACGGGCAGACCTTTAAGGTCCCACTGTGAGTCTGTGTGGCCTTGGGTACCTGTGCCTAAATTTGCGTGAGACTCTAAGCTGCTGTGGTAGGTGGCTCTGAGTTCAGTGACAACAGCAGGGTGACCCAGCCATGGTGCCTTCACTGTCTGTCTCTTTAAACTGCATGAATCAGAGCATGGGGTAGGGGTCCAGATTAGGAAGTCCAACACACCTCTCTCCTAACTTTTTAGGTGTTTTTATATCCTTAAATTGGCATTTGTAGAGTCTTTCTCCAGCCTTGATCATCTTCCAGAGTTTCAAGACAGTTGAATCTCCCCTCTATTCAGCTATCTCTAAAAGAAGCCTTCCAGGGATGACTTATGCCCCCCATCTTGATGATGCCACTCCTACAGAAGATTTTCTATAATAACTGTTTGTTTAACATAGAGATGCCCAACAAAATTTAAATAAATTGAGGTCCATTTTTAATTTTCTAGATTTTAATTACTTCCATTCCAAAGGAAATTTTAAAAATGTATATTTTCCAAATTTTATGTGGATATAGACATATGACTTAGATTCATCAGATCAGTGTCACACACCTGTTATTCAAATTAAATGGGGACAATATGAGGTGACAGTTGCATGCAGAGATATCAGCTTCTGGAATGCCTGGTGGCAGAACTTCTGGTATTCTGTCTTGAGCATGATAAGTGCCATATTGCAGACAGGAATAGCAGGGATACTTGCATTAAATAATTTTCTAAAGTGCTTGAAACTTGTCTTGTCTGCTTTGCCCCTGGCCTTGTAGTATCTAAGTCAATTCTCTGACCATTCCAGAAAGTATTTGAATCAATCATGCATTTTAATAAATCTCTTTCTCATTCAACTAATGAGAGTGAATTTTATTACTTGCAACCAAAGGCCAGGATGGATAAAACATACAATCCTTTTCCTTGGTCTGCACCTTACTTTATTAATCCTCATCTTCCAAATATCTTTCATCAGCCCATGAACAATTGACTTGCTGGATTATTGATTATCTAAATTAAAAAAAAAATCTACCCTTATAATGGAAAGTTTCTCTGAGTACAGAATCCCAGGTTGGGAATCTATTCACCTAGCATTTTATGGTTTATTTCTCTTCTCTTCCAGATTCAACCCAAACTGATCCTTTGATTATTTTCTTATTTTTTTTCCTCTTTGAAAGCTTTTGGGAATAGGGACAGTTATTTTTACATTGTGGAAAATTGGGCTTTCCTTTTTATTTTTCATTCCTTATGCTTGGAAATCAGTGCTCCTTTTCTGTTTGGAAACCTTATACACCGAAGCAATGGGGAATATTCTGATTTATTTGTTTAATAATCTTCTGCCATCCATTATTTTTTATTTTTATCCCAATCTGGGACAAATTTATTCTGATAGTAGATCTCCTGAAGTGATCCTTTAATTGTTTTTTTTTCTTTCTGACTTTTCTAGCTCTTTATAATTTTGTGTTGGTATGTGAAAAATGTCCTCAATTTTTCCTTCACAACTTTAAATAAATACATTAAACTTGCTCTCATTGAAAATATCTGCAAAATTCTTTATTTTTCATTAAATTGTCCTTGTATAGAGCCCCACATGTTCTGGTTTTATTCACATGATAGCTATATCTCTCTTTGAGGGTATTAATGATAATTCTCAACTGTTTTATTGTCTATGTTGGCTCTCTGTCTATACTATTGCTCCTGATGGCTATTTTGGTAAGTGGCTCTCATAAAATATTTCATCCCTGATAGAGTGTTTATATTCAGATGGAACACTGAAAGGAAGCCCTATGTTCCCATGAGATCACCTGTGCCAGGGTGTGAGGTGGATGAACTGGTGGTTAATGGGGACTTTTCCGATGTCACCATCTACAGGGGTTTTGTAGGTGGCTACTGAGTTGTTCTAGAACAAAGATCCTCTACTGTTCCTGCTGGCCAGAAGGGATCTGTAAGCTTGGGTGAGCATTTCCCAACATCATGTCTCAAAATGCAGTCTGCTGGCTTTTGCTTAATCTCCTCTTTTTAATATACACTCCCTGCACCTCCACCCCCGCCCCCAGGCCTCGGTGGTGCCTTTTATCCCTGCATCCAAAACTGCTCTTGTTCAAAACCTTGAAAGACTACATCTCAAAACTTTTTCTCAAAGGAGTGACCCCTGCGAGCAGGTTGGGGATTCAGCTTTTTCCACTCTCACGCAAAAAATACAACTCATCCACTCATCGTGGAATTCTCAGATTTTTCCCAGTATCACTTGACAGCTATATACCAGCTCATTCTCCTGCTGTTTCATTAATTTTTGAGATTATGCCATCTTCAATCTTCGTTAATTTAGCATGGATTTTGGAGAGAAACAACCAAATGTATCCATTCATCCATTGTGTTACTTAGCTTGAATTCCAGCATGGATTACTATATGAAATATATAAAATAAATCTTCATGGTCAATTCTAAAATAAAAATAGTAACCTATGGTATTTCAATTTCTAGAGCAACACCCCATAATTAAAAATGATTTCTATAAAAACTACTTAGTTGCATGGAAAATGCTTATGATGATGAATTGTTTGTAAACGATTTTCTTTTGGTGTGATTGCAATATAATTGTTAAAACAGCCATTGTTAGAAAGGCAGTAAGAAATTAATGGTATACTCCAAGATTAACAAGGTATATGAATGAAGGATTTGTAAATTATTTTGAATGATCTTTCAGCTTTTCTACATTGTCCATGTATGCTTCAATGGGTAGATAATATTTTACTAATGAAAATGAATTTGGATAATGGCATACATACATAAAAAATGGCCTTCTTCACACAAAAACTTCATATTCCTAGTCTTATGTAAATTTCAAGTGCACCTCCCTTTACTCCTAGCTGGCCTTTTTTTTTTTTTTTTCCTAACCAGCTGGACACATTGGCAATTCACCAGGAGAACGGAGAGCACACCGAATTTCCATAATGATAGAGATTGTCTAGCAGCTGTTATTTCTTTTCTACTTAACCTTTCTATAGAAAAAAGCCTTTTAGGAAAGGATTTGAGTGGTGATCAGTTTATCTTTGTGCCATCATGTACACAGTACGGACAGATGGAATAGCCTGCCAATAACCAGCTAAGCACCTGGGGAAAGCACATGTCATATCTAAGTATGTATATTTTATCTATTCAATGAAAGGTTGACCCTGATAAGCATAATGTATTCATCTTTCTATATGATAACCGAGAAACCTACAAAATGGCCTACACCAGATGTTTTCAAACATTCCTAATTCATGGTGCCCTCAGTATCTCAGTAATTTTATTTTCATGGCACATCTCGGCCAAAATAAATGTTTAACAGTTTCATTTATTTATTAAAGCATTTCCAGTAGCTTAATAAATATTTATATCCTAACCACTTGCTGGAAGTCTGAAAAATTATACCTATGAAATGATAAAATAAAATATATTTTTATTTCATTTTTAAGTAATCCATACAGCGTACAAGTAAATATTCCTTTTAGGCAGTGATCCTCTGTACAGATCTTGGAATCAGATTGAACTGGCCACACTCATTTCCTTGTTGTCCCTGATTTTCATTATGGCTAATAAAAAACAGCCCTAATGAAATTTATTCTATTAAGTTAATGAAATAAATCACTAAAATAAATGCAATTGAATCTAATATTGAAATTGAGTAACAGTCCAAGCTAGCATTTCACACAATTTCTGACAGATGGGTATCTTGACCTTGTCTTGAAAAAAATCTAAACTATCCCATAGAATCTTGTGATTCTGTACACTGCTCTGAGTCACCTTAACAAAGTTTGGGAATCATGGACTTATATAGCATATCTGAAAATGTCTAAAAAGACCAATATTCTCTTTTGGGAGGTGTGCTTATATTGAAAGACATTAGAAATCCTCCCACGGAAATGTTTATACATGCTAGAGCTCAATGAAGCCATAAATTGCCCCTAATTCAATTAACTTGTTTAGAGAAGAAGGCGTTAAAACCAAGCAAGTTACCCAACTTGCCCAAGGACACAGAGTTAACTAAATATCAATGCTCTGTCATTTTGATGCTGTATTATAATGTACTATTGACCTATTTACCTTGAGCATGGAATTACAAGGATCATGGCTTTGGTCTTTTATTTCCTCATCTTGATACAGAACACACTGCATGAATTTAATAACTAAATCAACTATTAAAAACTTTAGCGAAGCATCTGAACTCAGGTCTGTTTTTTTTTTTCATATTGTGATGCTTTTGAAAAATGTGTTCTACAGTCACTCATGACATAAAATCCAAAAATTTCATTTGTCAGCTACCTGCTAGAAAAATCAGTATTCTTGCCTCTGTACCAAATCTTTAAACTATTTATATTCCGTTAGAATAGTTTTCAAAAAGAGTCAGCCCCAATACATCCGTGTTAGCCAGTCTCACCATTTTTTTTCTTATTTTATGATGTTAATACTTTTTATCCTAAATATACTTAACTACAAGTTTATGTGTCACACAGATACAAAAATTCCAAACAAAACCAAGGAATTACTATAAAACTAACAGGCCAC
>PVIY010020270.1:25236-44466 GCA_004026745.1 Myrmecophaga tridactyla | reverse complement strand
CTGCTTGAAGCTGCCCAGAAGAGGGAAGGATGAGGGCTGGAGAACAGTACAGACCCCCCACCCCCGACAGTGTCCCAACCCACGCGATGGATAATCAGGGTAAAGAAGGGGAGGCTCTGGGTGGTGGCTGAGAATACCTTGTCTGGAGCCCCTACAGGCACCAGGCAGCCCCCCAGGCCCAGGCCCACCTCCTCTGAGTCCGATTGTAGGCATCATCCACCAGCAGTTTGGCCTCCGCTATGCATTCCTGCAGGACTGAGGGCTCCACTACCCTAGGGGAGGCTGGTCAGAGGGATGAGGTCTTAGGGTCCAGGCGAGCCACAGGGTTCCCCAGACCCAGCCGCTTCCCCCTCCGCTCCCTCCCTTTCAGGCCAACCCTCAGCCCTGTCCCACGGGCTGTTACCTGGGGTAGTGCCCCCGCAGGGTAGTGGGAGGACGAGTATGGCCAGGAGCCCTGCCAGGGCCAGAAGCTGCTGCATTTCTGCCATGAATCCCCCAGCCGCAGATGGGCGAGTGCTCGGCACCCACGTCCTGTGCCAGGCAGGGCCACTTTTCTCTCGGAGGCTCCCGAGCGAACTGCTCTTCCCTGTAAGTAGCATGGGAGGGGACTTTTATATCCCATCCTGGTGAGGGGCAGTGGCAGCTCTCCGCCCCAGAAGCCCTTCCTCTTGAGGTGGAGCTCTGGGACTTCCCTCTCATTTTCAGGGGAGTCTGGGGTGAGACTGAAGCACCCACCCCACCCCCTCCCATGCCTACCCCTGTCCCTTTGCAGCCTCTGGACATCCTTCTCTCCTACCGCCTTCGCTCCACCCTAACTTCAGGCTTTGTGACCAGCGCTAGGGATTTAGAGGAAGAGTCACTGAGTCCTGCCAGTGGAAGGATCCCCGGGCTCAGTTTCCTCATCAGTGAAATGAGGTGACCACCCTTCTTCAGAAACCCAGTTAGAGAATGGGTGTAAAACTTTGCCAACTGCACATAGAGGTGCAAGTGCTGGTGGTGGTTCCCACTAGTGAGCCATGCCCACGTCTCACGTCTGGGGGGTCGACCCTAACCAGCCCCCGACTCCCCCGGTCTGCAACCTCTTACCTTGCTCTTCTTTCTTCCCCCTGGCACCAGCACCTTTTAGAATACCATACAATTTACTTATCTGCTACATTTAGGGCTTGTTGTGTGTCTCCTCAGACTGGAGCCCAAGCTCCTCCAGGGTACGTCTGCACTAGAGGTCACTGACGTGTTTCTCTCGTGCCCAGAGCAGTGCCTGGAACATAGCAGCGCTGCTGCTCGGTGAATGCTGCTGGGTGGCGGAACAGTGCGTGCAGGAGAGGACGCGGCCTGGCCCTGCCTCTAACTAGCTGCCGAGCCTTGGACAAGTCCACTGTGCTCTCTCGGACTTACTTTCCACATCGCTAAAATGGGGGTTGGGTCAGATGATTGGAAAGGTTCCTCTCCACCCCAGCAGTGCGGAGACCCTGCCTGTTGTGTTCTCCCATGCCCAGCACAAGGCTGGCATTCAGTAGGCACTCAATAAGTATATGTCGAGTGAACAGATGATGTATGATCAATAATTCAGCCCCACATCCTTGCCTTCCAACGCTACCAAATCTCTCCAAGGTGCCAGGGAGAGAGTGGGCCATATGTAGGCAGGGCTTGGCTGTGAAAATAAAGGGGCTCCATGCTGTGAGACAGAAAGGGGACAGTTCCCAGTGGAGCGATACGCTAATGGCAGACCTCCATAAAAGCTGAGGTCTGCCTCAGGCTCTCTTCTCTATATGTTTCTTCAGTGGGTGGTGGCCTTAAACTCTAGTTCCTATTGGGCTTGCTTAGCTTATTCTTTAGAATGGCATGCTGCAATGGGATCAGACTGACTTGGGTTTGAATCTGGTTCTGTCACTAGCCCTGTGACCGTGGTGAGCCTCCATTTCCATATCCTAAGTATAGAACATGCCCCAGTCAGTCGTCCCAGGGTCCATGCTTTCTCAGCCCTGCTTGCCTTTCCTGCAGTTCCCTCCACTAGATGAGCATGGCTCATGGCCCTTTACCCTTCACACCAACCCACTGTGCCTGGGAAACATGCCTTGGATCTCCGCTAGAGAATCACAGCCATCCTGCATCCTTCCTGTCCTTACTCCTTCTTCAGGAGGACCTGTCCATTCCTTCCTCAGTGCAGACCCTGGACCTTCTTTTAGACTGTCCCAAGTGCCCTTGTCTACTGTCCTGCACCACCCACCTCCTGCCTAAACCCTGCCCCCATGGCCTGCACACTCCACCCCCCCCACGCTCTCCACCCCAACCACCACCACCACCGCTAGTCCAACAGTTGCTTTTGAAATAGCTACTTCGGCAACTCCTTTCATAAGCTCCAGTTGAGCCTGGGCCTCCTTAATCTCATCTCCTTATCTACAGCAGCACAGGACCTGGAATAGTGAGTTGCTGTGTAGTCACTGAAAGAGCCCAGGGTTCCTAGCTGCTGACCCACTTGTGACTTTGGGTAAACACACCACTCCCTAGACCTCAATTTCCAAGCTTACAAGATGGGGATGGTGATCCCAATAAAGGAGAGAGATTTTTAAAATTGTGGAGTGTTCTCCAAATGTGCTCTGTTGCCTCTGAGGAACCTGGATGCCCCAGAGAGTTGGGAGCCATGGGTTGTGCATGTGTGTGAATGAGGTTGCTCTCCTTTCAGGGTCCCTGATACTCAAAGTGAACTCTACTCTGCCTTCAGAGAGGGCTCTGATTCTTCAGCAATAGTGAATTGTGCAAGGGTTAGCCATGGTTGTGGGCTGTCATAGGCTATTGGGACAAGCCCAAGACAGAACCCTGAGTGCTATGCCCTGCCCTGCCACTGTGGTCCATCTCTTGGGGATTTGGTGGTAGTAAAAGGTTAGCACAAGGGAAGAGACCACGAGGGCTCTGGGCCAGGACTGGGCATCCTGACCAGAGTATGGAGGGTAGATTCTGGGGGCCTCTGGCAGGTGAAGGTTCAGGCAAGGTGGCCAAAGGAAAAGCGGGTTGGGCTGGCTGTTGGGGTTGGGATGTGAGTGTGGAAGCAGAGCCTGCCACCTGGCTGTCCCTTCATTCTATCCTCTGTCACCCTCCCACAGGAATCCTGCCCACCATGCTCCAGCCACCCCAACCCTCCAGACAAACTCTTGTCTGCTTCCAGGTCTCTGCTGATTCTGCAGGAAGCTCCCCTTCCTCTCCTGACTGCCTGCCTCTTGGAAGCCATCCCTGACCCACCCCATGAGCTAGGCTAGGTGGCCCTGTCACAGTATTTACTACCCAGGAACTCTGTACTGAGAGCAGTACAGAGCAGTGGCTAAGAGTTGGGCCCATAGAGTAAGGCTGCCCTGGCCTCCAGTCCCAGCACCGCCATCCACTTGGGCAAGCTACCCTCAGGGCCTCCTTCCTCATGTCAAATGGAAGCCATTATTTTGCCTACCTTACAGAGTCATCAGGAAAATAAATGTAAAATGCCACCACAGTGCCTGGTGGGCAGCACATGCTCAGTGTTTCTCAAATAAACCCTGTTCTGCTGTGTTTACCTCCTTTATTGGGCTCACTTGGGGCTGCCCCTTGAGGGCAGTGATGGCCATCAGATTGAAGGGTATGGGCAGCAGGCCCTACAAACCATTCAGGGTGGGCACCTGAAAGGAAAGCGTCCAAAGTTAGGGCTTTGGGACTCCTGCCCCTCCTCATGGCAGGGTGTGTGTGCCAGCTGGAAACAGCAGCAAGGAGGGGATCAGACCCAGGCTGAGAACCTGCCCAACCTCTCAGCTGCTCCTCCACCAAGGGTGGACCTGGACATGCAGGGACCACACCAGGACAGAGGTCAGACCAGAAGTAACCTGAGCATTGTGGACAAGGGCCCCAAACCCTCCCCCATGGGCTTTCCATTATGTCCACTATGACCCACTGGAGAGGTTCTCCTTGGCACTTTGTGTGGCCCAGTGGCAGCCTAGAATATTTTATTCTATTTTTGGAACTCCCCTTCTCTATGCAACATTATTTTCAGTAATAAACATAAAGGAAATGAGTAATAATAAAGGCCAGAAAAGATATGCAGTAAAGATTCCCTTTCATTGAACTCTGTCTAAATAATCATGCCAGAAAAAAATAAAAAGAAAAATTAATATTATAGAATAAAAAAAAAGAGTAATGGACTAATATTGGAGGATCCCACTGCTTCTCCAGGTCCCATTCACAGGAAGCCTTTCCTAGCCCGTCCCCACCAGCCATTGAGTCCATTGCTGGGGTCTTCTGTTCTTTCACTCTGATAGCTCCTTTCATAGGACTGGTCAGTGTAATTAAGTATGTATTTCTGTGCTCTCTGCAGGTCTGTAAGTGCCATAAGAGAAGGGGAGCAGTTTTCTTTGTCACTTTAGCCTCAGTACCTAGCACAATACCTGCAAGGACTTCCTAAGTCTTGATGGAATGGATGTCTTCATCGTGCGCTTACCTGGCATGGCCCCCTTGCTCAGGGTTTGTGCCTGTCCATCTATCAGAGCCTGGTGCCTTTGTTTGTGGACTTTGTTCTCCTGGGCCAAGCCATTCTCAGGGTGGTGGACGCAGCTATAGGCCTGGCCCTGCCAGGCTGAGATCCAGACTTTGGGCCATGTAGTAGCTTCCCTCCCTGGCATCTTTCAGCTATAATACCCTACAGCTTTCCCTCCTGGCCTCCCTGGCCATCTTGAAACCTCAAACTTCTGCAACCACTTTCACAAGAACTGTCTGTCAACCACGGTGGATCTGCTGGCCAACAGGCCTGACTGGATCTCTTTATCTGCTCTGCTTCAACGGCCCCCATTAAGACAGCTGGGGTGGAGCAGGGCAAAGGGCCTGGTGGGTCTGCTCCTACTCTC
Organism: Myrmecophaga tridactyla; assembly: GCA_004026745.1. NCBI lineage: Eukaryota > Metazoa > Chordata > Mammalia > Pilosa > Myrmecophagidae > Myrmecophaga > Myrmecophaga tridactyla. Next base: position 39,607 of record PVIY010020270.1, on the reverse strand, counting down.
GGGGTGCCTGGGAATGGGGTGCCTGGCTTATTCTCATGACAAGAACACAGGTCTGCAAGGAGAAAGGGTTTGGTTCAAACTTGGGTAGGCTCCATGCTGTGCCAGAGGCTAGGGCTGGGTCAGGAGCACGTGCATACATATGAGCATGTGTGCATACGTGTGCATGTGTGTGTGTGTGCGTGTGTGCATGAGCGCGTGTGTGTGCATATGAATGCTCCAGAGTTGAGGGCTATCCTGGGGAAGGCAGTTCTGAGTCCTCTGTCTTTAGCAAGGCTGGAAGCCTAGCATAATCCCTGATGGACTATGTGGCCCTGGCCAAGGCCTTGACTTCTCTGATCAGCTAACAAAGTTGACAAAGCGTGGGATGATTCAGGAGGAAGCAGGGATCTCTAATGAGTACCTGAGAGGTGCACAGGTCCAGGCTGGGGGGTTCGCTGAAGGCAAGCACTGCTCTCCTTTCCCCCTCCCTCCTACTTTGGCTTTGAAACCTTGTGCCTTGCCTCCTCCATCAGACTGGGAGTTCCCAGGTCCAGGGGAGAAGGATTGAGGCCTTGCAGCAAAGGCACACACGGCTTTGAATCCACAACGTAAGGAGTGAGAGGGCTTGATGGAGCAGGTAACCCGCAGGTCTCTGTACCTCTCCAGGCTGCTTGCTATCTGCTGGGTAATTGCAGCCTGGACAGGGCTGGATTCTAGCAGGAAGGGCTGGGGATGCCTCAGGGTGATTCTTGCCCCTGCCACATACCAAGTCCAGTGCTCTATGCTTTATTCACTTGCCTGCATCCTCACAATCATGCTGTGAGGAGGGGGCTACGGATTGTCCTGTTTCATTGTTGAATTACAGAGAAAATGCTGGTCACAGCCTCAGAGGCAGGATGGGGTCGGACCGGGTCTGACTTTTCACACCGGTTCCTTCTCCCTCAGCTTCCAAGGCTGTGGATGTGACATGACGTTCATGTCGTGTGGCCTCATGGGAGGGAGGGCTTCTCTTCTGGCTGGGAAGATGCATCGGGCCTGGACAGGTTAGGGGGCGCCTGGTGCCCCGAGGCAGGCTCTGGAGGGGAAGTCTGACAGACCGGTGCCTCAATTGTACGGAATGGCGACAGGGCCCTTCTCCAGACTGCGTCGAGGTTGAGGCTGTGGTGGGTGGGCTGCCCCAGGGCTGGGCGATGACAGCCACCCTGAAGTGGGGAGGGGCCGAGAGCTGAGAGTGGTGCGCAGGCCTGAAGGGCAGGCTGCACACCCCGCAGCCCCTCCTTGGTTCCCACACTTGAAATAAAATCCAGTACTGTTTCTCCACAGAGAAGGGTCCACAGTGCTCTGTTTTCACATCCTGGCATCTCAGTACACCTAGAAAGAATGACTACTTGCAGGTTAGAGAGATTCAGATGGCATGACCCATGAAACAATCTCTTGACCGGGGGCACTACAGTCCAGAAGGTTCAAAAGTATAGAACACGGGTGTAGGGTGCATGGGTGGCCCAGGGGGAGAATTCTCGCCTGCCATGTGGGAGACCCAGGTTCAATTCTTGGTGCATGCACTTCCCAAAAAACAAGCAAAACAAACAAAAATTCAACAAATGGTTCTGCAACAGTGGGATACTCACATGGAAAAATAATGAAATGTGACCCGCCATACAGCATACAAAATAAATACATATATATATATACACACACACACACACTATTTAAAAGATTATGCCGCCCACCCCCACGCCCCACCCCCAGAATCTCCCTGTTGGGTCTGTGACCGGAGGTGATGGTGGTGTCCCAGCCACGCGGCAGCACTGGAGGTTGCTGGAGCCAGTGCCCAGGGTCGAGGGGAGGAGGCCCACCAGCCCAGGGCCCTTTGTGCTGGGGAATGGGCTCTTCTCTCTGTTCTTCCTGTCCTATCCCCCAGGATGTAGTCTTCTTTTGGGGGTCATGGGAAAGGGTGAAGCTCTTCTCTGATGCTCCCACTGTCCCCAGAAGGCACATTAACCAGCATTACATGTGCTCCCCCTTGGTGCCAACTGTGTCCCCTGCTGCAGGCTGCCCTGGGTCTGTCACCCCTGCTGGGCTCTGGGCAAGAACGGATTTTGTGTCCCTGAGGGTAGTGGTGATGGTTTTGACTGGAATCAGGCTTCCAGATTTGAATCCAAAAGGGGGGATCACAGGATTATTTTAGAAGAGATGGAGCAGGAGCTCCCCCATTGCTCCTCCCCGACACTGCCCAGTCACTGAAGATTTACGGGATTGATGGGCGCACTCCAGACCCGGAATGTCAGAGGTGTCTGTCTGCCAGGACTAATGTGAGGATTACAATGCTCTTTGTTTATTCTTTCAACAAACCTATACGGAGAGTCTTCCACGTGCCAGGCCCCTCCTGGGAGCTAGGGATATGGTGGTGAGAAAAGCAATCATCTAATGGAGGAAAGACATGAAACGAATGCTCCCCTGAAGTCCAGGGAAGGAAAGAGCTCTAGGTAAATTCTCATACAAATGCAAGGGAGCACCCTGCACCCTCCAGTGTTAGGAGACTTGCCCAAGGTCACATGGCTATTTAGCACAGGAACTTGAACTTGAATCTAGGTCTCTTTGCTCCAAGTCAGATTCTTAACCCACTCCATGTGGCTTGATCACTATAACCATTCTTCTCCCAGCAGCCAAAGTGGACTTTCTAAAGCATATATTCTTTCATGCCACCACACCTCATCCTCTAACCAACACCCCATTGGTTGCTCTTAGAATGAAATTTAAATATTTTAATGCCTGGTTTCTCTCTGCATTGTGGGTAGTTGAAAAATATACCAATAAATTCTTTGGCACTCCTCATTTCTAAAAATAGTGTCTAAATCCCCTCCCTTGAATGCAGGCTGGATTTGGTGACTCATTTCTATCTAATAGGAAATAATGCTGATGACTTTCAAGGCTGGGTCATTGAAAGGCTCCTTCTCTCAGGACATTTGTCCTTGGGACTAAGTATCATGCTGTGAGGAAGCCCAGGCCACATGGAGATACTGGCCAACAGCACCACAAAGGCCCTCAGCTGACACCAACATAAACAGCCAGACAGGTGAAGGAACGCAGTTTCAGGTGATTCCAGCCCATGACCTTGGAGACATTCAGCTGAGGCCCAAGACAATCATGGAGCAGAGACAAGCTGTCTCCGCTGCGCCCTATCTGAATTCCTAGCCCAGGGAATCTGTGAGAGAGAAGTGATTATTGTTGTCTTAAGCCTCTAAGTTTGGGGGTAATTTGTGGTGCAATAATAGGTAATACAAAATCCTAGACCTCAGGCGGTGCTACGGTGGCTCAGTGGCAGAGTTCTTGCCTGCCGTGCCAGAGACCTGGGTTTGTTTCCTGGTACCTGCCCATCCACACAAAAACACACAAAAAAAAAGAAACAGAAGAAAACTCCTAGGGCTCATCTCCCACCAAGATCCCAAGATCACACTGGTTTTCTTTCTTTTTCCTTTGGCCACCAAACTCATTCTGACCTCAGGGCCTTTGTACCTGCTGCTTCCTTTGCCTGGCATGCTCGCTCTTCACCCAGATCTTTGCATGGATCTTCTCATTACTCAAGTCTTTGCTCAAATAGCCCCTCATCAGAGAGGTCTCCCCTGAGCATGACCTTCCCGGTCGCATTGCTCTGTGCGTTTCTCTCATAGTTATTATATAAAATGATCTTGTTTGGGCGGGCCACGGTGGCTCAGCAGGCAAGAATGCTTGCCTGCCATGCCCAAGGACCTGGGTTCGATTCCTGGTGCCTGCCCATGTAAAAAAAAAAATCTTGTTTATTTATGTATTTGTACATTTGTTACTTGTCTGTCTCCCCCGCTAGAATATACGCTTTATGAAAGCTGAGACCAGACAAAGTATCTTTGTTCAATGCTGTGTCTCCAATATTTAGAGGCATGCCTGGCATATGCTAAGAGCTCAAATAATGTATGCAGAACTAACATACAGATGGGTGGCAGTTGAAGCAGCTGTGACTGTTGCGACAGGGGTTGGCCTTGGAGCTCACTTATGAATGCTAAGCAAGACCCTGATATAGAAAGTGTGGCCCTGGGAGAAAACAGGGTTGTGTTAATTCAGACCCCAAGACAGGGTTGGAGCAGAGTGATGCCTGTGACAGAGGAAGAGGAGAGAGGGCAGGAGTAGGTAGGAAAAGCCTTCAGATGGCGAGGCGAGCTGGATATCTGTGAACAGAGATGTGGAAGGAGTACGGACAGGGTAGGAAGACCCTACTGTGTGAAGCTCGAAATTTCAGCCAGTGCAATGGGGAGCTCTGATGCAAAGAGGGCCAGAAATGGAGAGCCCTAGAACCACTGCCCTGCTCAATTATCATCTGGGGGCTACCAGAGAAGCACACGGCCTCTGCTTGGAAGCTAGGCAGATCCTGAAGACAGCTGCAGGAAGAAGCAGTCAGCTGACTTTCTTCCTCTCAGGGAGAGCTGAGCATTGCTCCTCCATGCCTGCTCCAAGGACACGGGGAGAGAAGAGGAGCTCTGCCTTCTCTGGTTGGTGACTTGTCAATCCAGGCTGGGATGGCTCTTTTCTGTAACACCCTGGACCTGAGAGCACCTGTGCATAGGTATGGCTGCACCTATTAGGCCACTGCTGTGTGCCAGGTTTCATCTTAAACATGTTACTCACACCAACCTCATTAATTCTCATAAGGACCCCATGGCCAATGGGTCATTTTACAAATGAGACTCAAAGAGAGAAATAGCTAGCCAAGGGTAATAAGAAGCAGAACTGGGATTTCAACCAGGATCCGCCAAGCTTCAGGGCCTTGTGCTGTTTCTGCTAGGCTATGCTTCTTTCCCGCCGGGCCACAGTGAAGGGACTTGCACATTAGGACTTCTCTAAGATTTGTTGAATGGATAAATGAATGAAAATATTCTCCTTCAGGAGAAGAATCAAAATTCAAAAAGGAATTCCACCACAAGAGTATACATAGTTCCCAACCTAACAAAGAACAAAAGCAGGAGAATCTACAAAATCACAAATTGTGTATGAACCTATTAGATAAATAAGGTCACAAGGCAACCAGGAAACTGGAATTCTAAAGCATCACCAGCCCCTCTAAAGAGGGTCAGGATATATGAACTGTTTCACCCCACGCAGGATGGAAGGAAACTGGGTGGGGTTGGCAGGGCCTCTACAGTGTGGGTCTGTCCATAAGGTGGGCATCCAGAGCGAGAGAAGGGATTTGGGGATCCACCTCTCAGGATAGGCCTTCCCTCCTGCAGCCGCAGACCTCTTTCCAGGTCCTCTATAGCTGAAATAATGTGGGCTTGGCCTTTACCCTGGGAAAAGGAGGAAACCCAACCCAGAGTTTCTGATTTGGCAGATCTCCTGGCTCTAATGGAGTTGGAGAATTGACATTTCTGAAAGTGGTCAGGCAATGTGAGGCTGCTCATCTGGGGACTACAGTTTGAGAACCACTGACCTTGAGCTTCACTGCTCTGTTCGCTTGTCAGCACACTGGACAGTTTTTTCTCGTGGCGCCCTCAAGGTAACAGGTTTGATTCCTGTTTGCTTGTTTTAAATGAAATCGATATTTCCTTGTACAAAGTTATGGTGGGAAAATGTTTGTATGTTACATTGGAAACTGTATTCCCTGTAAACTCTGTCTTTGTTTTTCCAATCAGACCCCAAAGTTGATTCCTTATCCAACACCATCTATGAAATGCTAGCGCTCCCAAGATATGAGCTGTTTAGTACTCACTAAGTTCTCCTTTCTGTGTAAGGATTGGTACATGAAAACTGTCTGTTTTCTCATTAAAAGGAACTGATCAAAACTGAAATTAACTGGCGTTGTAATCTTGATGTGCTATAAAAGCTATGGGGTTTCCTGGTTGGCCTGAGTTCTTTCATTGCAAAAATTTATACTTGGGAAAGTAAAGTGTCTCCGGCAGATAAAAACACAATGTGAAGTTCTGGTTCTTTCACTTAGAAGAGATACAGATTTTAAAATACTAATTGTTTCCAACATTTGGAGATTTGGTCTAGTGAAAATCGAACCGCTAAGAAAAGTAGCCTGGGTTGATTCTGGGGAGGAGAACAGACTTTATCAATCTGATTATCTCAGTGATTTTGAGTTGCCTGGATTATTTCATTATGATACTGATTTAGCTTTCCATATGAGGGACCTTGTATGTTTCGGTTTAGATATTTCCCCTATTAAGGCACAAGAAGGTCTGTAAAATGTCTACTAAAGCTCATCTCAACCCCAAGGTTGATTGCTCAGATCTTAACCACAAATGTGTTAAGGAATGTGAGATTGTGGATGATTTATCTGTTTTACAAGTTGATTACAATGTGGTTAATTGTTTTGAAGTATTGCAACTGGCCCATTACAGAAGTTCAACTAATGTTTGTTAAGGCTAGAATGAATAAATAACAATAAAATTAACCTAAATGAAAGTTATCCTTCTTGAAGAGTTAGAGAACATCAAGAGACATGGCAGGATACGCCTCTATGCTCCATGCTAGGGAAACAAAAATAAGACATATCTTCTGCTCTCAGGGAGCTCCCAGTCTGGTGGGGGAGATAGGCACTGAATAAATGCACAGCAGAGAGAAAAAGGTTCTCATAGAGGAGTGCTCAAAGACTAAAGGACTGTGCAGCTTGTGTCTAGGAGGGAAAGAAGGCTTCCCAGAGGAGGTGACCCCCGACCAAAAGGGAAGTTCAGGTGTGTTAAGCAGACAACAGAAGGAGATGTGTGTTTCTGGTAGGGAGAGCAGAGTCCCAGAGATGAAATGGCACAGCAGACCCTCAAGAACCCCAAGTGCCCCAGCAAGACTGAAGCACAGAGAAAGTGGAAAGAGATGAGGGTGGAGAAGATGTAAGAAGCAGACTCTGAAGAGCTTTGAGGGACTGGGTTAATGAATTTAGATTTTATCCTTAGGACTTGAGAAACCAGTGGAGGACATTATGCAGGAGAAGGACTGATAGATCAAGGACACTCTGGCAGCAGGGAGGAAGGGAGGAGATTTGAAAATCAGACACAGGGGAGCAGCTTGTTTGTTTCTTCATATCTCATCTTGTTTCAGAAAAGACTTAATGAGAGCAGTTTAGGACCTATAACATTGCCTGTGTTCCTAATTCATCTTGTTTCAGCTTCAGATCCCATCTTTAAGAAGTGAAGGAGGGAGAAAAGAAGAGAGGAGAAAGAGAAAAGGAGATGGAAAATGAGAGTTGGAGAAGGATAAAAAGGTACTTCAGAAAGATCAGGGGATCAAAGCCAATGAGCCAGCTGTGCCCCAGTGGCTCAATGACATCAAGACACCAGTTTGGTGAATCTGTGATGCTCCTGGCCTTTCCCTCATCTTTCCAAAATGACTTCCACAGCTTCAACCATCATGCATGTCCTCACACAATCTTATTCAAAGGCCGGAAGTGAGAAGAGGGGTGTGAGGCAGTTTCTTTCTCTTCCGCATCTATTGCCTTTAATTATAGAAGAGAAATCTTTCCTAGAAGTTCTCCACAGAAAACATCCTTTCTGTTGTGTCTATCATTCCTGGATCATATAACCACATAAGCACTACTAGCTCCTGCATGTTCTGGGAAAGTGAACACATGATAGGGTCAAGGAAGAGCGGGCTGGGAATGGCTGATGAGCACAGGCAACCAGCAGGATCTACCATGCCCTTGTTAAGCAGCTGGCACCAGGAATGAATGTGATGGGTCAGACAACAGTCTTTTGTCAGTGATGCACAGTCTGTCTTGTACAGGAAAACTGTTGCATCAGAGGTCACAAACTCAAATGTGGGTCATGTCAATGAGAGACGGGGGAGGCCAAGTAGGAGCTTCCCCATCTAAAGAGACTCAGGTCTTATTGTCCTGCTAACCCCATTACAAGTCTCTAGCATATAATCCAAACACAGGATCTCAAGAATTTTATTTGGAGAAAAAACAACGCCAGAAAAATAGTCCTCCATATATTGGCACTTGCAGGTCCTCTCATAAATAGCTCACTTGGCACATGGTCCCCTAAAGTAAAGTCCAGAAGTCTAAAATCTTTGCTTATATATAGAGGTTCCAGTCAGCATTGTTGCGCCTTACTCTTACAACCAAAGACCACCAGGCCTTTGAGGAAGACCTCCAACATGAAAGAGCAAAAACAAAATAAATAGAGAAATGAATGATATAAAAAAGTAATTCAAAATGGATCAAAGACCTAAATAAAAGAATTTGAACTATAAAATTCCTAGAAGAAAGCAATGGGGCAAAACTTCATGGCTTTGATTTGGCAATGGCTTGTTAAATATGACACCAAAAGCACAAATAATGAAAACAAAAGTAGATAAAGCATGCTTCATCAAAATTAAAAAGCTTTTACTTTTGTGCATCAAAGGACACTATCAAGACAGTGAAAAGACAACTCGCAGAATGGAGAAAATATTAGCAAGTTGCATATCTGAGAAAGGTCTAATATCCAGAATATATGAAGAACTCTTAAAACTCAATAGCAAAAACGTAAACAATTTAAAATGGGCAAAAGACTTGAGTAGACATTTCTTCAAAGAAGATATTCAAATGTCCAATCAGCATATGAAAATATGCTCAACATCATTAGTCATTAGGGAAATGCAAATCAAAATTGCAATGAGATACTACTTCATCTCACCAGGGTGGCCGTAAAAAAAAAAAAAGAAATGGAAAGTAACAAGGGTTCATGAGACTATGGAGAATTTGGAACCCTCATATATTGCTGGTGAAAATGTAAAATGGTCCAGCTGCTGTGGAAAAATAGTTTGGAGGTTTCTTTAAAAAGTTAAGCATAGACTTGCCATGTGATAAAGCAATTCTACCCTTGTGTATATACTCAAAAGTACTGAAAGCAAGTGTCCAAACAAAATCTTGTACCAAATACTAATAGCATTATTTGCAATAGCCAAAAGGTAGAACAACACAACGTTCCAAAAACAGATGAACAGATAAAATATGTGCATACAATTTCCTTTCAATTTCAGTCTTTGAAAGGAATGAAGTGCTGATGCGTGCTACAACACATACAAAATGCTAAACTAAGTGAAAGAAGCCAGACACAAAAGGACACATATAGTAAGATTCCTTTTATGTGACTTATCCAGAAACACCAATCCATAGAGACAGAATGCAGATTTCTGGTTGCTAGGATCTTGGGGGGTGGGGGGAGAATGGGGGAGCAACTGCTTAATGGGTACAGGGTTTCTGTTTGGGGTGATGAAAACTCTGGAACTAGATAATGGTGATAGTTGCATAACATTGTGAATGTGCTTAAATACTGTTGAACGGTACACTTTACTCTTTTTTTTTTGGCATAAGCAGACACTGGGAAACGAACCTGGGTCTCTGGCATGGCAGGCGAGAACTCTGCCTGCTGAGCCACTGGGGCCTACCCTGAACTGTACACTTTAAAAGAGTAAATTTTTATGTCTCTTAACACAAAAAAAGAAAGAGAAGGAAACCAGAAATGATACAGGAAACAGAAGAAAAAAAAACCACATCTAAGCCATGTAATTGGTATCCTTTGAGAGAAGCAAGAAAATATAATATCAATAATAAAGAACCCAGTTGGTATAAAAAACAGAATTAAAAAAGAGCTCTTTGTAACTAAAATATGTTTACAGAAATGAAAACTAGTAGAGGAGTTGGACGATAGAGTTGAAGAAATCTCCTCCGAATGCAGAAGTAAAACATAGCATAAATAATGTGTCTACAGTATAGGAGCCCAGTAAGGATGATTGGAACGTGGGTGCCCCTGCTGGAAGCTGCCCATTGTGGGTGTTAGAGCAAGGTGAGGAGAGTATCTCCATGAAGAGGTGGCTCAGTGTGGGGTTCAGAACTCAAAATGGGTGAGGAGGGTTTGAATGCAGAGACACAGCCTGGCGTGGGGTGCTGGGTTGCAAACAGGGTGAGGAAAGAGTCTACATGGGGGACATGCTGATGTGGGGTATTGGAGTATGAGTGGGGTAAGAAAGGTAACTGAGCAGTGGTGTGGCCCAGAAAAAGATATCAAAGCCCAAGAAGGGTGAGAAGGGAATGAGGGGAGGGAGTGGAGACAGCTATGGAGGTACTTTTTGGAGACTGATTGCATAGAATGTATTAGTCAGAATTCTCTAATAGCACCGACAGGAGATACCTATAAATATTATACGATTTTATAAAAATTGTCTCATGGGACTGTGGAAATGCACAAGTACAAATTCTGTAGGGCCGGCTGCAAGCTAGAACTCTGATGAAGATTTTCAATGAATTCCTTAGAAGAAGCTGGCTGGCTGAAGTAAAGATGGAAAGTCTCTCTTCTGACTGCTAAAATAATCACTTCTTTTAAAGTCTTCAATTGATTGGATGAGTGTGCCAGTTTGAATCTGTTGTGTACCCCAGAAAAGCCAAGCTCTTTAATCCTCATTCAATATTACTGGGTGGGAGCTTTTTGATTGTTTCCGTGGAGCTGTGACCAACACAATTTTGGGTAGGAACCTTTGACTAGATGGTTTCCAATGAGATATTTGTCTCCACCCATTCAAGGTGGGGTTGGTTGCTGGAATCCTGTAAGAGGGAACCATTTTGGGGAAAGCTTTAAAGCCACGAGAGCCACCAGTACCAACGGACCCAACAGATTGGACAGAGCCCCAGGAAAGCTGTTGAAGAGAAAGCTGACAGAACTCACCATGTGCCTTTCCAATTGAGAGAGAAACCCTGAACATCATTGGCCTTCTTGAACAAAGGTATCTTTTCCAAATGCCTTAGATAGGATATTTTTCAACTGAATAAGTCCCCGTTTTTAAAAGCCATTACAAGTTTACAGTTCTAAGGCCATAAATATGTTCAAACTAAGGCATCCAGAGAAAGATACCTTGGCTCAAGGAAGGCTGATCTGGGAAGGCATGTGGCTGGTATCTGCTGGTCCTTGTTCCCAGTTCATTGCTTCTAGCTTCTGATGCCAGTGGTTTCCTCTCTAGGCCTCTGCAGGCCTTCATTTAATTCCTCCGGGACACAACTCTGGGTTCAGGTTTGCTTAGTATTTCATGGGAAGACATATGGTGATGTCTGCTGGGATCTGCCTCTATCTAGTCATCCGCTGTCTCTGTCAGCACTCAAAGCATCTCCAAACATCCATGTCTCTGTATGCTCTGAAGCAACTGTTCTCCAAGAGTCTGCATCTGAGGTTTCTTCAAAATGTTTCCCCTTTTAGGTGACTGGCATTCATCTGTCCTATATCCCTCATCCAATTCTCCTTTTTTTTCCCCATGTGCACACCCTCTTTTTTGTACCTGTGATAAAACATGCCCTGACTGCAGCTCCTCTCTGCCTCCAGTGCTACCGCAATAACAGGCTGTCCCTGGATGAGTCTGGGTCTGCTGAAGCCACACAAATTTATCTCTGCCTGTACAGTTTAGAAATACATCCACTCACACCTAATCCCAATGCACGTTATTTGTGAAAAGAAGAAAAAGATTTCTTCTCATTTAAAAATTCAGAACAGTCCTGGATACTGTTGAAAACAAAATGTACCCTTCAGGTGTACCTGCTTTCAGAATGGCAGTACTTTCTGTTTGAGAGAAGAAAATAAAAACAAAAGGGTCACCTGTTCTCCAGCCCTTTTCTCTTATCCCATATTTCTCTCCCTACCTCTCCCTTTCCCAAATAATAATAATAAAAAACACTAGAATTTATTTATATGTATTGATGTTGTAGGTCTAGGTGGAAAAAAGTAAATGTTTCACTATTCTATTTTTTTTTATGTTTCCCCTTTTAAAGGACTCCAGTAAACTAATCAAGACCCATTTTGAATGGGTGCAGTCAAATCTCCATCTAACCAGAAGGCTGCATCCACAATTGGGCATGCCACAACTTTGTGGAGATAATCTGATCAGAAGGTTTCCACCCTACAGTATTGAATCAGGATTAAAGACATGGCTTTTCTAGAGTATACAATACATATAAACTAGCACACGTTCCTATTTCCTCTTGATAGTCAGGATCATTCACCCCAGCCGATACAGTGATTCCCTTCTTTGCCTGTTGATTCAGAGTCATGAGAAGCCTAAAGTGGCCTGGTGGCGATCTTAACTTCCAATTCAATAGAATCACTGCTGTGTCTCCTTGTGGAAGCACTCCTCCTTTTGGATCTAAGACCTGTGGACCATCAGTGCTTAAGTTTCCATGGGCAGGAAGCAAAAATTTTTCTAGTGGATCATTAGGGATAATAATGTGAGTGGTGCCACTTCCATTTCCATCCCTTGATTCCTGGACCTGTGAATCCTTGCCATGGAAGAAACAGAATGGGTAAGGCAAAGCATTACATGTGGGGAAGGCAAACCCATATCTGGAGTACATATCTCTTCCAGTTAAAACAAGTCACTGCTCCTTTCATGACAAAAGTGGTCCAATGTAGTCATCTTACCCCCAGAAAGCAGATTCATCACCCTGAGGAATGGCGCCATATCGGGGACTGAGAGTTGGTCTCTGCTGCTGGCAGATTGGGCACTCAGCAATGGCTGTAGCCAGGTCAGCTTTGGTGAGCAGAAGCACATGTTGCTGAGCCCTACCACCATAGCTACCTTGTTCATGAGCCCATTGGGCAATGACTGGAGTGACTGGGGAAAGAGGCTGACTGGTATTCACAGAAGGGGTCATCTTCTCCATTTGATTATTAAAACACTCCTCTGCTAAAGCCCCCCCTAGCGAGCATTCACATAAGATACAAATATCTTCATATTTTTTCCCCACTCAGAAAGGTCCTATTCACATACCTCTTACCCAGTTTTTTAATTATTATTATTATTATTATTTATTTATTTATTTTACATGGGCAGGCACCGGGAATCGAACCCAGGTCTCCAGCATGACAGGTGAGAACTCAGCCACTGAGCCACCATCACACTGCCTTTACCCAGTTCTCTTTGTCACCAATTTTCTGATCATATTCCTTCCAAGTCCCTGACCATACAGCCAAACCATTGGTGACAGCCCATGAATCGAGATTAATCCTGTTTTGCCAGATGAAATTGAAAATGGAATGACCTGGACCTTGAGGAGGGTGGGCCTTCTGCCCCATTGTTCAGGAAGAGTGTTTGCCACCCCAGCGTTCTCAGATGCCTGGGGGATTGCAGAGAGCTTGGTCACCGCCCCAAAACTTGAGGAGGGTAGATCCTAGAGGCCAGCTGTCACTCCCATGCTTAGAGAAGTTGGAGCCAAACTTCACCCGGATGTTTAGGGATAGCATGGCTGCTGCACAAGCACCTGGAAAGGATGGGGCTGCCTCTCCATCAGGTCCCGAGGATAAAGCATCAGTCTATAGATGACTCTCAAACCTTGAAATTGGAAATCTAATGGAGTATGTCAAGCAGGGTTTTGGAATTGTTTGGGACACAAGACCACTGTTTCCCTTCAATTTCTTCCTTTGGGAATGAAAATATTTATCCTATGAATGTCCCTCCTTGGTATATGGGAAGCCAGACAACTTGTTCTCTGTTTCACAGGACCATAGACTCAGTGGCTTTGGTTTGGAATTGAAGGTATCTGTGAATTAATTATATATAGATTAAGAAATAATTATAGATTTAATGTGCTTATGTGTGTATGTAATCCAGATGTGCAAACGCATATATTCAAACACACACACATATTAGGGGACCAGTTTCCTGTTCCTCCAGTAACCAGGACTCTTTGGTTGATGCCGGGACTGGAGCAGGGAGAGTACAAGGTAAGTCTGGGATGTCAAAATGTAAGGAAATGTTCAAAGAATGAAAAGAACACAGAAGTTAAATTGAAAAGATTCCCTCTAGCTAAATCTGGGAAAAATTGAGCATCAAAGTAAATAATAATGGTAAAGGATTATAACTCAATGAAAACATGTATCTGAACAGATATAATTAAATAAATGAATGAATTGAAAGTTTGATAAGGAACCAGATATTGGCATAGTTTCAGAGTACCTCCCCACAAAGCATTTACTAATTTCAAAAGGAAAAAAAATAACAGGGGAGAAGCCTTACAAATGCCATCTGTGTTAGTTAGATTCAGTTGTCAACTTGGCCAGGTGAGCATACCTAGTCTTGTTGCTGCGGACATGAGCCAATGGTACCTGAACCTCATCTGTTGCCAGTTACATCTGCAGTCAGCTAGGAGGCGTGTCTGCTGCAATGAGTGATGTTTGGCTTAATTGGCTGGTGCTTAAATGAGAGAACGCAACATAGCACAGCCTAAGCAGCTCGGCATTCCTCATCTCAGCACTTGCAGCTCAGCCCAGGCCTTTGGAGATGGAGAAAGAAGTCACCCCGGGGAAAGCTGTTGGAACCCAAGGGCCTGGAGAGAAGACCAGCAGAGACCATCCTGTGCCTTCCACGTAAGAAAGAGCCTCAGTGGAAAGTTAGCTGCCTTTCCTCT
>PVIY010020270.1:0-25136 GCA_004026745.1 Myrmecophaga tridactyla | reverse complement strand
TATTAAAAGCCAATCCGTCTCTGGTGTGTTGCATTCCGGCAGCTAGCAAACTAGAACACCATCTTTGTCAAGAAATGAAAGTGAACATCACCCAGTAATGGAACAAAGCAATGTCGCAATGAGAAGAACACAGCATGATTTTGGTAATATCCCTGACAAATATGCATCACCTGAATCTAACTGTGAAAGGTGCTGCCTTTCTCTGGGACCCGCAAATAAACCCTGTGCTCAGGACCAGATCTATTGCCCTGGCACCAAGGTGCTATGATAAATATGGGCTGACTCCCCTTTTAAGGGTCTTATTGGCACATTCCTTCTCCTTTTGTCGTGAGCACATGCAAACATTCACTATAGAATGTTAAGCTAAAGTATGTCCATTTTACGGCATGCAGCTCAACCCCACTGATATACCAGTTCCTGGCAGGGAGGAAGAAAGGAAGGGAGGATCTTATCAACTATGACATAGAAAGGTGTGCCCAGACCATCTCCCTGTGCTGGCTGCGGATCAAGCCGCACTGGCCGTGGGGGACCGATGCTCACTATTGAAGCTGATCCTGCCTTGTCTCTTCTCTATGTGAATAAACTTGTTCCATCTGGTACCTGTGAGTTCTGTCCTTTGTTGGTGACACTGACACCTGTGTAGAGTGGACTGACATCTCTTTGCTATCCTCCATGCTGAAGGGACTCTTCCCCTGGAGGTGGTGATAGGTATCCTTCCCTCAACACTAATCGTGAATCATCAGACAAACCCAAATTGGGGGACATTCTACAAAATAATTGACCTAATCTTCGAAAGTGTCAGGATAATCAAGGAGAAACTTTTCAAGACTAAAGGAGTCTAAAGAGATAACTAAGTGAACATGTGATTCTGAACTTGATTTTCATTCTATAAATGACTTTATTGGGGTACTTGGCAAAACTTAAATGGGGTCTGATATTTGATTGGATGGTAATAATTAATGTATTCATGCTATCGTGTCATCTATTGTATTGCAGTAATGTAGGAAAATATCTTTGTAGAAAATGCACATTAATATAGTTATACTAGGAAAAACTCTTTGGAGAAAATGTACACTTAAGTATTTAGGAGTAGTGAGGCACCAGGTCAGCAAAGTACCCTCCAACGTTCAATTAAAAAGTTCTTATACTTTACTTGTAACTTTGAAATTGTTTCCCCCGAAAAAAAGTTGAAAAAATAACTATACAGGAGAATATTTATCCTTTGGGTAAGGAATTTTTTTAACATTTTTTATGTGAAATATATATACAAAAAAGCAATAAATTTCAAAGTATATTTTAACAAGTAGTTATAGAACAGATTTCAAAGTTTGGTACGGGTTACAGTTCCACAACTTTAGGTTTTTCTTTCTAGCTGCTCCAAGATACTGGAGGCAAAAAAAATATCATTATAATTATTCAGCAGTCATATACTCATTTGTTAAATCCTGTCTTCTCTGTTATAACTCCATCTTCTCCTTTGATCTTTCTCCCAGTGTTTAGGGGTGTTTGAGATATGCCCATTCTAACTTTTTCATTTTGAAAAGGCAATATAGAGTGGGTGGATGGAATTAGCTGATGTTCCTGGAGAGGCTGGCCCCTCTGGGTTTCAGGGCTTATCTGGCCTAGGAACCATATGGAGGTTATACATTTCTGGAAAGTAAACTTAGTGCATGAAACTTTTGCAGCATCTCAGATAGAGCCCTAGATGTTCTTTAGGGTTAACAGGAATGTTGGTTGGAGTTTGACAAGCCATGGCAATTAGCAACATCTAGCTGAAGCTTGCATAAGAGTAGCCTCCAGCTAGCCTCTTGACTCTATTTGAACTCTCTTAACCATTGATACCTTATTTTGTTACATCTCTTTTCCCCCTTCTGGTCAGAAATGCGTTGTTAATCCCACGGTGCCAGGGCCAGGTCCATTCCTTGAAGTTATGTCCCACGTTGTCAAGGAGAACTTCACCCCTGGATGTCATGTCCCCCCTAGTGGGGAAGGTAATGATATTCCTTGTAGAGTTGGTCTTAGGGAGAGAGAGGCCACATCTGTGTAACAAAAGAGGTTTCTGGAAGTAGCTTTTAGGCATAATTATAGTTAGGCTTACCTTCTCTGCTACAGAAATAAATTTCATAAGAGCAAGCCTCAAGATCAAGGGCTTGACCTATTAATTTGGGTGTGCTTAATGTTTGAGAGAATATCCAGGTTTTCCCAAGTGGGAAGTTTAATAGTTCCATATTTTTTTTCCCATCCCTCAAGGGTCTTTGCCAATACTTTTTAATTATCTTTCCAACATACCCTGGAGTGTATCCTGATATTATACATTAGGCTACACAGATTTACAAGCCTTCATTACCATTCTGGGCTCTCTGTGTTTGAATTGTTTAGATGAGCTATCCAGGCAGGTTGATTTAGATTGTGTGTTACATAAAATTTAGGTTTTGATCAAAATAAACCTCTCTGCCTTTTGTCTCATATAGTAGGTGAAGCTCTATAATATAGACAATATCATCCTTTGCCCTGTATTCTGATTTACTTTAGTCCCAGCTAGATTGACTTTGTTCTTCTCTCTAATTGAAGCCTGATCTCTTCTTCAGTTTCTTTAAAAGTTATTTTATGTACAATGCTGATTTTCAGAGCTTCAGAACTCCTACTCTGAGTCTTAGGCATCACACAAGTACCCGATGTTCCAGAAAAATACCAAGTTATACACATAGCACAACATTTCAGAGTCTAAAAATATAATTACAACTCCAGATGAAATGTGATTGCTATAAGAGCTTACAATTTTCTTATAAATATTTTCTAAAAATGACCATACCATATTTATTCTTTTGTTTCTGGCTTATTTTGCACAATATAATGTCCCCAAGGTTTATTCACTTTGTTGCATGCCTCATGACTTTGTTCCTTTCTATAGCCACACAATATTCCATCATATGTATACACCACAGTTTGCCTTTCTGCTTCTTAGATAATGTACCCTTCATCCACCTCTATCCACTGAGCATCATGGATAATGTTAAAATAAACAGTCCATGTCTTACAGTATCTTTACTTACTTGTATCATCATCATCAACAACTCTCAATTTTAGACAGATTTCATTAGTCTAAGGAGAAAAATAACAGATAAACATATCCTCACCAAATAGCAAATGTAAAACTTCCCTTAACTCTTGCCTCTCTCCCCCATTTATTTATCCTTGGTATTTCTGTGATATTGTTGATGCCTTCCTGTTAACTATAGGCCATAGTATGCAATAATAATAAGAAATGATTTTTTAAATTAGATTCCAAAAATATTTTATCTGTATCTATGTTAAAATTAACATCATAAACAGAGAAAACAAACAACCACAAACTGGGAAAAGACATTTGTAATACATATAACTGACAATAGATGAATAATCAAATTATGAAGAACTCCCAGATCAATGGGAAGAATTTGATAGAAAAATGAGAAAAAGCCTTGAAAAGGCATTTTACAGTAAACCCGAATGTTAAAATATATATATGGAATGAAATATTAGGGAACAGGGAAATGTAAATTAAGACTACACTGAAGTGCCATTTTTTTAATCACTTGATTGGAAAAATTTAAAAGTCTGCCAATACCAACTGTTGGAAGGATTAGTATCAAGGGGAAGACTTATACACAGCTGATGAGTAATTTGGTACGACTTTGGAAAACAACTTGGCACTTCACGTAAAGTTCTATCTTTGAAGATCTCATGACTTAGCAAATCCACTTCTAGGTACATGAGCCAGAGCTCATGCAAATGACGCCTGCAGATAAGCATGAGAATATTCAAATGACTGTTCGAGGGAACAAGGGGCAAGACAGCGGCATAATGAGGTGTGGAATTTAGTTCATCCTCCAGAGCAGCGAGTAACTGTATGGAACTGTATGGAACAACTGCTGGGGGCAGGGTGATGTCAGTGACCAGACACACATCCTACACCAGTCTGGAACAAGTGGAATGGCTGAGATCCCACACACCTATAACTCTTCCAAGCCACAGAGGCTGGCAACCCTCCCCCACAGGCATGGCAGGCTGGTTCCCCGAGGGGAAAGGAAACAGACTTTACTAGCAGCAAGGAAGCTAGTTCAACTAAGCTCCAATTGTGGAATTAATTAACAGATTCAGACAGCTGAAAATAGCCCCATGCACAGATAAACCTGGAGTAAACACTAAAAGAACCAGGAGTTTTGGCTTGGCAGAGAGGTGATGAGGGTCATGGAAAATAAAAAGAGGCCTTTTGAGTTGGACAGTACAAAGTACTAGAAAAGGGCTGGACCCCAAGTAAAGGGGGCATATAGGCCTGTGGACACAAAGAGTTCCATACCAACTCCAGCTCTTGATTGGCAGACCTGCAGAGCTGCGATTTGGCTCTGAAAAGGCTTTTGTCCCTTTTTTTTTTTTTAATAGCTCGTTAGATAAAACTGGGAGCATGCTTAAACTTCAGTACTGTCCCAGGCAAGGGCAGAATTAAGTCATGTCTAAGAGACAAAGTAAATAGGCAAAGGGGGACATTCCCTAAAGGTTGTATTTTCCCCAAGAAAAGGGGGGGGGTGGGGCCCAGCTCAAGTAGCTGCCCTCCTTCAGGAAATTCAGGCCCCAAAGGCTGGCAAATAGAAGCAACCTAAGCCTGCCCTATACCTCAGCCTCTGTCTCAACCACACCACTGGTGGAGAGAGACTGCTGAAATTAAAGGTACCAGATCACTTTACACTGGTGGGAAGCTGTGGGCAGGATAGGAAAAGCACGGAGTCTAGAGGCTTGATAGGAAAGTCTTACAACCTGCTGGGTCTTACCCTCAGAGAAACATAATACTGGCTACTCCTTCCTTCTGAGATGTGGGCCTGTCTGGTCTGGGAAAATCTAACTATGGTAGATCATATCTGAGGAGACTGTGCTGGTTTGAAAGGAAGTATGCCCCCTAGAAAAGCCATGTTTTAATCAAAATATCATTTCATAAAGGTAGAATACTCTCTATTTAATACTATATGTTTGAAACTGTAATCAGATCATCTCCCTGGATGAGGCAATTTAGTCAAGAGTGGTTGTTAAACTGGATTAAGGGACAACATGTCTCCACCCATTTGGGTGAGTCTTGATTGGTTTATTGGAGTCCTATAAAAGAGGAAATATTTTAGAGAATGAGAGATTCAGAGAGAGCAGAACGATGTAGCCATGAGATACAGAGAGTCCATGAGCCAGCAACCTTTGGAGATGAAGAAGGAAAATGCCTCCTGGGGAGCTTCATGAAACCAGAAGCCAGGAGAGAAAACTAGCAGATGATGATGCCATGTTCGCCATGTGCCCTTCCAGCTGAGAGAGAAGCCCTGACTGTGTTCGCCACGTGCCTTCTCACTTGAGAGAGAGACCCTGAACTTCATCGGCCTTCTTGAATCAAGATATCTTTCCCTGGATGCCTGTGACTGGACATTTCTATAGACTTGTTGTAATTAGGACATTTTCTCGGCCTTAGAACTGTAAACTTGCAACTCATTAAATTCTCCCTTTTAAAAGCCATTCCATTTCTGGTATATTGCATTCCAGCAGCTAGCAAACTAGAACAGAGACCCTCCTCAAAAAAGGTTCCATATAGGCAGGGCAAGAACCAGAAAAACAAGAGCTGAAAAATTCTGATCAGTTAAACGGAACTTATGCTAGAAGTCTAGAATAAGTTGAACTGAATGCCAAAGAACAGATAGAAAACAAAGCCAACCAACAAGAAAACCCTAAATAAGAGAGTGAAAATAACCTCCAGAATAAACTAATTAAGAAAATCAAATGCCTAGAAGCTAACAAAAAATAATGAGTCATACTAGGAAAACTGAAGCTAGGGACCAATCAAAGGAACAAACCAACGTTTCAAATGAGTTGAAACCATTAATTACAGATGTTCAAACAGACATGCGAAAGCACTTTAAATATCAAATCAACAAACTGAGGGAAGATATGGCAAAAGAGATGAAGGATATAAAGAAGACATTGGATAAACATAAAGAGAACTTGAAAGTTGAAAAATCAAAACTTACAGGACTGAAAGTCACAATAGAAAGGATGAAGAAACAATGAAGACCTACATGAGCAGATTTGAAGAAGCAGAGGAAAGTATTAGTGAACTAGAGGACAGGGCACCTGAAATCCTACACTCAAAAGAAAAGATAGGGAAAATAATGGAAAAATATGAGCAGGGTCTCAGGGTACTGAATGACATCATGAAGCACATGAATATATGTGTTATAGGTGTTCCAGAAGGAGAACAGAAGGCAGAAGGGGGCAGAAAGACTAATGGAGGAAATAATCACTGAAAATTTCCCATCTCATATGAAAGACATAAAGTTATAGATCCAAGAAGTGCAGCATACCCTAAACCGAATAGATCCAAATAGACCTACTCCAAGACACTTACCAATCAGATTGCCAAATGTCAAGGAGAGAATTTTGAAGGCAGCAAGAAAAAAGTGTCCATCACACACAGGGGAAGCGCTATAAGTGAGTGGAAATATGTGTGGATTTCTCAGCAGAAACTGTGGAAGTGAGAAGGCAGTGGTATGATAAATTTAAGATTCTGAAAGAGAAAAAATGTTAACCAAGAATTATATACCAAGAAAAACTACCTTTCAAAAATGAGGGGGAGTTCAAAATATTTTCAGACAGACACTGAGAGAGTTTGGAACTAAAAGACCAGCTCTATGAGAAATACTAAAGGGAGAACGACAGGCAGATAGGAAAACACAGGAGAGAGAGGTCTGAAAAAAGAATATAGAAATGAAGACTATTGGTAAAGGTAAAAGAGGGAAAAATCCAAAAGAAAAAATGGTAGAAGAAAGTACTGCCTTTACAATAATAACATTAAATGTTAATGGATTAAACTCCCCAATCAAAAGACATGGACTGGCAAAATTGATTAAAAAACAGGACCCATCTATATGCTGTCTAAAGGAGACTCAGTTTAGACCCAAGAACAAAAACAGCCAACACAACAAGCAAACTCACCGCCCTCCCCCTGTCTACGTGGAACATGACTCCCAGGGGTGTAGACCTTCCTGGCAACGTGGAACAGAAATCCTAGAATCCTAGAATGACTCAGCGTCAAGGGATTGAGAAAACCTTCTCGACCAAAAGGGAGAAGAGTGAAATGAGACAAAATAAAGTGTCAATGGCTGAGAGACTCCAGAGTCGAGAGGTTATTCTGGAGGTTATTCTTACTCATTAAACAGATATCACCTTGTTAGTCAAGATATAATGGAGAGGCTGGAGGGAACTGCCTGAAAATGTAGAGCTGTGTTCCAGTAGCCATGTTTCTTTTAGACAATTGTATAATGATATAGCTTTCACAATGTGACTGTGTGATTGTGAAAACCTTGTGTCGGATGCTCCTTTTATTACCTTATCAACAGACGAGTAAAACATATGGAATAAAAATAAATAATAGAGGGAACAAATGTTAAAATAAATTTAGATTGAAATGCTAGTGATCAATGAAAGGGAGGGGTAAGGGGTATGGTATGTATGATTTTTTTCTGTTGTCTTTTTACTTCTTTTTCTGAATTAATGCAAATGTTCTAAGAAATTATCATGATGGTGAATATGCAACTATGTGATGATATTGTGAATTACTGATTATATATGTAGAACGAAATGATCATAAGTTAAGAATGTTTGTGTTAGTTTATGTTTTTTAAAAAAATTTTAAAATTAATAAAAAATAAATTATAATACTAAGTTAAAAAGTAAGTCACAAAATATAATGTATAATATTAAATATATTAAATATATACATATAGTAAACAAAAAAATCTTGAGCCAAATGAAAACACAACATATAAAAATTTATGGGATGCAGCAAAGGTGCTGAGAGGGAAATTTATTTATTTATTCCCTAAATGCCTATATTAAAAAAGAAGAAAGAGCAAAAATCAAGGAATTAACTACTTACCTGGAAGAACTAGAGAAAGAATAGGAAACCAACCCCAAAGCAAACAAAAGGAAAGAAGTAATGAAGATTAGAGCAGAAACAAATAAAATTGGGAATATGAAAACAATAGAAAAAAATAAAAGCAGAAGTTGGTTCTTTGAGAAAATCAATAAAATCAATGGACTCTTAGCTAAGCTGGCAAAAAGAATAAAAGAGAGGATGCAAATAAATAAATTAGAAATGCAAGAGGGGATATAACCACTGACTCTGCAGAAGTAAAAGAGGTAATGAGAGGTCACTATGAACAACTATATGCTAGTAAACTAGACAGTGCAGATGAAAAATGGACAACAGTGACTCAAGAAGAAATAGACGACCTCAACAAACCAATCACAAATAAAGAGCTTGAATCAAGACACTCCCCAAAAAGAAAAGTCCAGGACCAAATGGCTTCATGTGTGAATTCTACTAAGCATTCATTGGTACTAAAGAATTAGTATCAATCCTGCTCAAACTCTTCAAAAAAATTGAAGAGGAGGGAAAGCTACCTAACTCATTCTGTGAAGCCAACATCACCTAATACCAAAGCCAGACAAAGATACTACAAGAAAAGAAAATTATAGACCAATCTCTTTAATGAATACGGATGCAAAAATCCTGAACAAAATACTTGAAAACCAAATTCAGCAGCACATTAAAAGAATTGTATACCAAAATCATACCCAGAAGAGCTGAAAGCAGTGACACAAACAGACATTTTCACACTGATGTTCATAGCAGCATTATTCACAATCGCCAAAAGATGGTGTTCTAGTTTGCTAGCTGCCAGAATGCAATATACCAGAAATGGAATAGCTTTTAAAAGGGGAATTTAATAAGTTGCTAGTTTACAGTTCTAAGGTGGAGAAATGTCCCAATTAAACAAATCTATAGAAATGTCTAAAGCATAATCTAAGGCATCCAGGAAAAGATACCTTGGTTCAAGAAGGCCGATGAAGTTCAGGGTTTCTCTCTCAAGTGGAAAGGCACATGGCAAACACAGAGTTCCTCTCTCATCTGGAAAGGCACACAGTGAACACGGTTAGGGTTCCTCTCTCATCTGGAAGGGCACATGGCAAACACGGTGTCTTCTGCTGGCTTCTTCTCCTCGCTTCCTAGTTCATGAAACTCCCCGGGGGGCATTTTCCTTCTTCGTCTCCAAAGGTCGCTGGCTGGCAGACTCTGCTTCTCATGGCTATGTCATTCTGCCCTGCTCTCTCTGAATCTCCTCAAATCTCCAAAATGTTTCCTCTTTTATAAGGCTCCAGAAACTTATCAAGACCCACCCAAATGGATGGAGACATGTCGTCACCTAATCCAGCTTAACAACCCCTCTTGATTAAATCACATCTCCAGGGAGATGATCTGATTACAGTTTCAAACATACAGTATTGAATAGGGATTATTCTGCCCTTATGAAATGGGATTTTGATTAAAATATGGCTTTTCTAGGGGACATACATCCTTTCAAACTAGCACAAGACACTTTTCAGAAAAGGAAATACAAATGGCAAAAAAACACGTGAAAAGATGTTCAACTTCACTGGCTCTTAGGGAAATGCAAATCAAAATCGCAATGAGATATCATTTCACACCCACTAGAATGGCCATTATAAAGGAAAAAAAAAACAAAAACCAGGAAATCACAAGTGCTGGAGAGGATGTGGAGAAAGAGGCGCCCTCATCCATTGTTGCAAGGAATGTAAAATGGTGCAACCGTTCTGGAGGGCAGTTTGGCAGTTCTTCAAAAAGCTAAGTAGAAATTGCTATATGACCCAGCAATCCCATTATTAGGTGTATATTCAGAGGAACTGAAGACAAGGACACAGACATTTGCACACCAATGTTTATAACAGCATTATTTATGCTTGCCAAGAGATGGAAACACCCAAACGTCCATCAACAGATGAGTGGCTAAAGAAGTTGTGGTATATACACACAATGGAATATTATGCAGCTGTAATACAGGATAAAGTCAAGAAGCATGTAACAATGTGGATGAAACTTGAGGACATTATGTTGAGTGAAATTAGCCAGAAACAAAAGAACAAATACTATACAGTCTCACTAATATGAACTAACATCAATTAGTGAACTTGGAAAATTTCAGTTAAGAATTCAAGTTATCCAAAGAGAGAAAGAGGGTAGAAATTGGGCATTTGGTGTTGAAGAAGTACAGAATGTACAACAGGACTGATTGTAAAAATTTAGAAATGGATAGCACAATACTATCTGATGGTACCACAATAATATAAGTATAGTGTATGAAGCTGGATGTGAGTATGTTGAGGGATAAGGGCTGGGGGCATGTATGACACCAGAAGGAAGGATAGAGGATAAAGACTGAGACAGTATAACTTAGGAGTGCCTAGAGTGGACAATGATGGTGATTAAATATATAAATATAAGAATATTTTTGCATGACAGAGAACAAATGAATGTTAACATTGTAAGGTGTTGAAAATGGGATGGTATACAGGAAAAAATACAATCAATGCAAGCTAGCATTTATAGTCAACAGTGACATTGTAATATGCTTCCACTGAATGTAACAAAGGCAATATGCCAAAACTAATTGGCAATAAGTGGGGGATATGGAGGAGGGATCTGGGATTCTTTGTAGAAGAAAAGGAAATGTCTTCATATAGATTGTGGTGGTTAAGGCATGGCTACTGGATTATACCAGGAACCATTAATTTTTAAATAACATTTTTTATTGTATGATATAATATATATAGAAAGCAAAGAAAGGAAAAAAAAGCAATGGTTTTCAAAGAACTCTTCAACGAGTAGTTACAGGACAGATCCCAGAGTTTGTTATGAGCTACCATACCATCATCCCAGATTTTTCCTTCTAGCTGCTCCAGAACATTAGAAGGAATATATATTTTTTATCATCACAATTGATATTTTATTTCTTTTTTTGTGAAAAATAACATGTACAAAAAAGCAATAAATTTCAAAGCACATCACAACAATTATTTGTAAAACAGATTTCAGTGTTTGGTATGGGTAACAATTCCATAATTTTAGGTTTTTACTACTAACTGCTCTAAGATACTGGAGACTAAAAGAAATATCAATAATGATTTCAGCATCACACTCACTTGTTAAACGCTATCTTCTCCATATAACTCCACCATCAACTTTGGATCTTTCTTCCACTCTTTAGGGGTATTGGGGCTATGCCCATTCTAACTTTTTCATGTTGGAAAGGGTTATTGATATATGGGATAGGGGAATGGAACTAGTTGATGTTCTGGAGAGGTTGGCCTCTCTACATTTCAGGACTTATCTGGTCCAGGGACACATCTAGAGGTTGTAGGTTTCTGGAGAGTTACCCTAGTGCATGGAACCTTTGTAGAATCTTATATAACCACTAGGTATTCTTTAGTATTGGCAGGAATGGTTTTGGTTGGTGTTTGACAAGTTATGATAGGTAGCAATGTCTAACTGAAGCATGTGTAAGAGTAAGAGCAACCTCTCAACTATTTTTGAACTCTCTTAGCCACTGATACCTTCTTTTCCCCTTTTGGTCAGGATGGTATTGTTGATCCCAAGGTACCAGGGCCAGATTCATCCCTGGAGTCTTCACCCATGCCACCAGGGAGACTTTCACTCTTGGATGTCATGTCCCACATAGGGGGGAGGACAATGATTTCACTTGCAGATTGAACTTAGCGAGTGAGAGATCACATCTGAGCAACAAAAGAGATCCTCTGGGATAACTCTTAGGCATACCTACAGGTAGAATAAACTTCTCTGCTATATATATGTTCTAGTTTGCTAGCTGCCAGAATGCAATATACTAGAATTTAATAAATTGCTAGTTAACAGTTCTAAGACCAAGAAAATGTCCAAATTAAAGCAAGTCTATAGAAATGTCCAATCAAAGGTATCCAAGATACCTTGGTTCAAGAAGGCCAATGAAGTTCATGGTCTCTCTCTCATCCGAGAAGGCATATGCCGAACACAGTCATGGTTTCTCTGTCATCTGGAAAGGCTCATGGTGAGCACAGCATCATCTGCTAGCTTTCTCTCCTGGCTTCCTGTTTCATGAAGTTCCCTGGGAGGTATTTTCCTTCTTCATCTCCAAAGTGCTGGCTGATGGACTCTGTGCTTCATGGTACTGCAGCATTCTCTGCTCTCTCTGAATCTCTTCGATTCTCCAAAATATTTCCTCTTTTATACGACTCCAGAAACTTATCAAGACCCACCTAAATGGGTGGAGACATGTTGTCACCTAATCCAGCTTAACAACCCCTCTTGATTAAATCACATCTCTAGGGAGATTATCTGATTAGTTTCAAACATACAGTATTGGATAGGGATTATTTTGCCTTTATGAATGGGATTTAGATTAAAACATGGCTTTTCTAGGGGACATACATCATTTCAAACCAGCACAATACATAAGCTTCACAAGAGCAAGGCTCAAGATCAAGAGCTTGGCCTATTAATTTGGGTGTTCCTAATGTTTGACACAATATCAGGGGTTTCCCTGGTGGAAAAGTTTTTTTTTTTTTTCCTCCCATCTCTCAAGGAACTTTACCAATAGTTTTTGATTATCTGCTTAATATACTCCGGGATATATCAAGGCATTACATTAAGTGATACAGGATTAAAGGCCCTCATTCTTATTCTGGGCTCCCTGTGTTTCGATTGTTTAAATGATTGAGTTAGAGTATGTGCTAAAGAAAATTTATATTCCAGACAAAATAAACCTTTCTTTCATTGATTTTTTTACTTGGGTTGGATTGTATGATGTGAGAATAAAACTGTTTAAAAATGAACAGAGTTATTAGTGGCAGACCCTTACAATATAAAGAATTTAGAATGACCATAACCCAAACACCCCTAAAGAGAGGGGTGGAAACATCAAAGATGATGGTGGAGTTATACAGGGAAGAAAGGATTTAACAAATGAATATGAATGCTGAATCATTAAATTGATATCTCTTTTAGTCTCCAGTATTTTAGAGCAGCTAGAAGCAAAAACCTAAAATTGTGGAATTGTAACCCATGTCAAACTCTGAAATATGATCTACAACTAATTGTGGTGCTATGCTTTGAAATTTATAGCTTTATATATATATATTATTTTTCACAAAAATAGAGGGAAAAATACATATTTATATGTATATATATTATTTTTCACAAAAATAGAAGGAAAAAATGTTGATTGTGATGATAAAAAAGTATTTAAGCCCTCTTGCCTCCTATATTCTGGAGCAGCTAGAAGGAAAAATCTGAGAGGATTGTATGGTAGCCCATGACAAACTCTGGGACCTGTCCTGTAACCACTTGTTGAAGAGCGCTTTGAAAACTATTGCTTTTTTATTTCTTTGCTTTGTATGTATGTTATACTATACAATAAAAAAAGTTAAAACAATTTAACAGAGAGATATACATGCTAGAGAAAATGTGGAGAGAGAGAGACATACATATTCACTATTGGTAGGGAAGCTAAGAGGTGCAGCCCCTTGGAGGGCAGTGTTGTAGTTCCACGGGAGACTAGGATGGGGTTGCCATATGATCCTGCAACCCCGTTGCTAGGTATATACCTGGAGGAACTGAGAGTGGGCACACAAACGGACATTTGCACACTGGTGTTTATGGCAGCAGTGTTCACAATTCACAATAGATGGAGGTGGTTTAAGGGTATATCAACTGAGGAAAGGAAGGGAGAACGCTGGTGTATACATATAACAGATGCTGAGTGGCTACAAGAAGGAATAAAGTTGTGAGGCATGCAACCACATGAATGAATCTTGAGGACAGGACAAATATTATCATGCCTTACCCATATAGACTAACTATATTATACAAAATAGTAGAATTGAAGTTGAGAGCATGGGTTATCAGGCTGAAGCCTATTGTAAAGTTTCCTAGATTGTAAGCTCTTACAGCAGTTACATTTATTCTAAAGTTGTAACTGTTTTTTTCCCAAAGTTTGGGATATTGAGCTATTTGTGTATAACCTGGTCATTCCAGAAACTTTGGGTATTTGTGTAACACCTGAGATTCAGAGTTAGAGCTCTGAAGCTATGAAAGTTAGCATTACCCCATACAGCGACTGTTTTAAAAAGTTGAAAAAGTGATCAGATTTCAACTAGAGATACATGAATGAAGCTAATCTGGATAGGACTAAGGTAAATCAGAATACAGGGTAAAGGATGATATGGTCTGTATTTTAAAACTTCAACTTCTGTGTGAGACCAAAGGAAGAGATGTTTATTTGGTGCAAAAATTATATTTTGTGTCAGTTTATTTAAACACCACAATTACATGGAATCTTGAATAGGGCATGAGAGCTGTTGATTTGTCAACATTAGTGTGATGCCCCAATACATCCCAGAGTAATTTGTGCAGAGAATAAAAAAGTATTTGCAAAGTCCCTTTGGGGGACTGGGGAGAAAGGGGGAAATATTAAACTTCCCCAACTGGAGAATTCCTGATATTCTCACCAGTAGTGGGCGATTAATTCAATAGGCTAAGACCTCAATCTTGGGGCTTGTGCCTATGAAACTTATCTTGCAAAGAAGCAGCTAAGCCTACTTATAATTATTTCTAAGTTACACCCCCCCCAGAGAACCTCTTTTGTTGCTCAAATGTGGCCCCTCTCTCTAAGCCAATTTGGCAGGTGAATTCACTACTCTCCCCATTCCATGAGACACGACTCTCAGGGGTGTAACGCTCCCTGGCAAGGTTGGACATGACTGGACAAGCTGGAAGCCAGCATCATGGGATTGAGAAAGCCTTCTTGACCAAAGGTGGAAGACAGAAATTTCAGAGTCGAGTGGTTATCCTGGAGGTTATTCTTACGTATTTTATAGATGTCCCTTTTTAGTTTGTGGTGTATTGGAGTGGCTGGAGGGAAGCATCTGAGGCTGTTGAGCTGTGTTCTAGTAGCCTTGATTCTTGAAAATGATTGTATAACTCTATAGCTTTTACAATGAGATTGTGAAAACCTAGTGGCTAATGCTCCCTTTATCTAGGGTATGGACAAATGAGTAAAAAACTAAGGACAAAAAAATAAATAAACAACGGGGGGGATAAGTGGTAAAAAAAAAAGGGGGTATATTGCAATATTCGTGGTCAACGAGAAGGAGGTAAGGGATATGGGATGTGTGGGTTGCTTCTTTTTCTTATTTCTTTTTTCTGGAGTGATGCAAATGTTCTAAAGAATGATCATGGTGACAACTACACAACTATGGGATAATATTGAATAAAAATATATTTTTAAAAAATACCACTGTTTGCAATAGCAAAAAATTGGAAGCAATCCAAATAAGCACATTTGCACAATGTAATCTTATACAGCAATAAAATGAACAAACTACAGCCAAACAGAACTTAGAAACATAATTTTGAGTGAAAAAAGCAAATCCTAGAATATTACATACAGCATGATATTTTTATAAAGATCAAAACAAGCAAAAACTGAGCAATGTACTATTTATGTACAAATGTGATGAAGCTATTTTTGCAAGTAATGGAATGATAAACACAAAGTTGAAGAAAATGATTTTTGGGGTCAGGGTGAATGCAATGGGAAGGACCAAATAGGTGAATGTAAGTTATTGGTAACTTCAGGTTCTTGAATTGGGTAGTACATATATAACTTTCCATATATAATAATAGAATATTTTATAAATTGCATGTATTTTGCACAAATTCTTTTGTTTGTAACATTTAAAAATATAAAGAGGAAAAATATGGGCATTTATAATAATTCCAAATTTGGAAAGAAAATAAAAGCATTGAAAAAGCATTGGAAGAAATTTTATATGATTTAGTCAATGATTTCACACAATTTTAAAATTTGATTCTTATAACTTGTGAGAAATTTGAGGTAGATGTTATTTTAAACCACTTTGGTGAGGAAGAAGCCATGATGCTAAAAGAATTAGGTGGCTCATTCAAGGTGACTAGTTTGGTAAGTGATAGGTCAAGGATCCCGTAGGCCTCATACTCCAAATCTCATGCTTTCTCCAATAATGCAGATTCAGACCAAAAGGTAGTATTGGAAACAGAAGACAAAATACAGAAAATAGAAATGGTTTTATAGGAAAAAGCCCTTTCCACCAGAGGAAACTGTCCACCAGAAAGGAAGGAAAAGTAGGGTGTAGTTTCCTGGGAACATGTAAACACTTTTTATTGCTGCAAGAGTGTTATAACTGTACATCATGAGCAAAAGTATGATGTCTTTCCTAAAAAAAAACTGAGTGAATTGCTTAGTCTCAAAAGTCATTCACTTTTCCCGCCATCCTCAAAACACATCCCACAAGCTACCATGACAGCAGATACAGCAGTTCTTTCTCCACTGTACAAATGGGAAAACAAAGACAAAGAGAGGTGACCTACCCATTATCACTCCTTTTTACACATCAGCGAGTATCTCCCTAATCTCTTCACTGCTGCCTGCATTTCCTGGTTCCTCAGGGTGTAGATCATGGGGTTGAGCATGGGGGTCATGACCGTGTGACTGATGGACACAGCTTTATCCATGGGGAAGGAGGTAAAGGGTCGGGCGTAGAGGTAAATACTTGGGATGAAGATCATAGACACCACAATGATGTGGGTAGTGCAGGTGGATGCTGCTTTCCTCCTCGCCTCCCCTGGGTGGGACCTCAACACCACCAGGATAACCAAGTAGGAGATCAGGAGGATAAAGAACCAGATGACATCCAACATCCCACTATTGAAGATCATGAGGAGCTCCAGGAGGGAAGTGTCAGTGCAGGCAAGATTCAGTACTTGTGGAATATCACAGTAGAAGTTATCCAGAATATTGGGGCCACAGAAAGGCAGTGGGAGCATGAGCGCCAGCTGGGAAATGGAATGGACAAAACCTACAGTCCAAGCAGTCACCACCAGCCCCACACACAGCTGAGTGTTCATGATGGTGACATAGTGGAGGGGTCGGGAGATGGCAATGAGGCGGTCATAGGCCATCACTGAGAGGGAGAAGATCATGGCACCTCCAAGGAAGTGGAAGAAGAAGAGCTGGGCCATGCAGCCCTGGTAGGAGATGGTCTTGCTCTCAGAGAGGAAATCCACCAGCATCTTTGGAGCAGTGACTGAGGAGAAACAGAGGTCTAAGATAGCCAAGTTTCTTAGCAGAAAGTACATGGGTGTGTGGAGTCGAAAGTCAGAAGTCACTGTGACCATGATGAGAAGATTTCCCATGACAGTGGTAACATAGACAAACAGGAACAATAGGAACAGGAAAAGCTGGAGCTCCTGAGTCTGTGAGAGTCCTAGGAAGACAAATTCTGATACCCAAGTGAGGTTCCCTGGTTGCATGGTGTCTTCTCCACATGCCGTAAGAATATAAATCAGATGTAGATGCATGAAGTTGCTACCTTTACTTTTTGAGCTCAGGGGCTCAGAGCTAAGTTGTCCAGGAGCAGATGATGGGCATCCTCATGCGCACACCATATTACCAGATGCTGATTAATTGCCCAGTGTTTAGGAAGTTTACAAGTTGAGTGCTGGAATATACATTCATGAGTTATTTAAAGCCATCCAGAAGTAGATGTAACCTGCCTTCCAAAGATTCAGTGTAATGTGGTGGAAAAACACTCTGAGTCAGACAGACCTCGGCTCAAATATCAGTTCTTGCATTTTCAGTAATTTGATCTTGAGTATGTTATTTAATCTCTCTGGTTCTCAGTTTCTACATCTCTAAAGTGGGAATAAAAATGCTTCCCATAAAGAATTGTCCCTGGGCTTAAATAGAATGACACATATAAAGTTGCTAAATCAGTGTCTGCATCAGTAACAGCAATCACCCACCCTCCTCTCTGAAGTATGCTACTCTAAAGCCATCCTCCTTTCTTCCAGGCTCCAAAAATTGTTTGTACCAATGATTTTTCAAATAACATTTACACATCTCAATGTTAATGAAGTTTGCATGTGCCTATGCTTTTTTCCTCCACAGTTCACTCATAAGCTCCTAGAGGCAGAGGTTTGGATCTCACCATTTAGTTGTGTCCCACAGTGCTAATCCTTACCCATAATCAGTATCAGTAAGTATGTGGTGTTGACTGGTGGTTGAGTGAATAGGTATAAGATGCGCACTTAATTCCGGGCAGCCTCTGGACACAGATGGACATTGGGCCATTCAGTTGCTGTCCCCCTCTTAATGTAGTTCGTCCCTCACTGGGCAAAGCCAGCGGTGTGTATGCTGAGACAGAAGAAGAGCAGAGAGGGGGATTCATTAGATTAATAAATAGATAATGAATATTATATGAAGGAGACTCAGAGCTTTTCAGAATGGGCAGGTGTTCTAGTTTGCTAGCTGCCGGAATGCAATATACCAGAAACGGAATGGCTTTTAAAAAGGGAAATTTAATGAGTTGCTAGTGTACAGTTCTAAGGCCGAGAATTAAAACAAGTCTATAGAAAAGTCCAATCAAAGGCATCCAGGAAAAGATACCTTGGTTCAAGAAGGCCAATGAAGTTCAGGGTTTCTCTCTCAAGTGAGAAGGCACATGGTAAACACAGTCAGGGCTTCTCTCTTGGCTGGAAGGGCACATGGCGAATACGGCATCATCTGCTAACTTTCTCTCCTGGCTTCCTGTTTCATGAAGCTCCCCGGGAGGTGTTTTCCTTCTTCATCTCCAAAGGTCGCTGGCTGGTGGACTCTCTGCTTCGTAGTGTCACTCTCTCTGAATCTCTCATTCTCCAAAATGTTTCCTCTTTTATAGGATTTCAGAAACTAATCAAGACCCACTCAAATGGGTGGAGACATGTCGTCACCTAATCCAGTTTAACAACCACTCTTGACTAAATCACATCAACCAGGGAGATGATCTCATTATAGTTTCAAATATACAGTATTGAATAGAGATTATTCTATGTTTATGAAATGGGATTTATATTAAAACATGGCTTTTCTTAGGGGGCATACTTCCTTTCAAACCAGCACAGCAGGCAACTTTAAAAGGTATTGCTGAATCCAAGACTAGAAAAGAAAGGAAGATGTTGAAGGAAAAGAAATGGAAATAGATGAAGGAATAAAGGGAATTAAAAGGAAGAGAGGTGGAAGAATAGAATGAGTGGAGGAAGGAGAAATGGAAAGGTTTAGGGTGGGTGGGAATAAGAACAACGTTGGAGAAGAAGATGAAGGGAAAGAGATGGAGAGGGAAGGGGTGAGGGGCTAAGTGACCTCTCCACTCCCACTCCCTGCCTCTCTTTTGTCTCAAACTCCCTTACTCTCTCACCTAGAATGTTGCCATTTTTTATCTATTAGAGATCATTCTAATCTCATTCTTCTGCTTCCATTTCAGTCCATATTCTATATACCTATCAATGAGACCTTTATAAACTCAGATCTCATCATGTTCATCCCATACATAACCTTTTAGTGGTTGTCCAGTGCCCACAGCATAAAACTCAAACTCCTAAGAAGCCATCTGAATTACTTTGTGGAACAATTCAGAGTAAAAAGTATACTTACATATGTGCATGCAACCCCTCCCTGCCCCCAGCCATCATTTCTCACAAAGTTATAAAATGCAGTCTCCATCTACCTTTGTAATCAGCCTCCCTGCCACCCAGGAGCCAATTGCTGATCAAGAAATTCATAGCTTCTCACACATGCCGTATATCTGGATATTTCCATATCTTTTGGCAATTCTTTCCTGAAATACCTTTTACCACCTTCTGCACCTGGAGAGGCATCCCGATGTCTCCTCCTCCGTGACTCCTTTTCCATTTCTCACATGCAGAATTGATTCCTCACTTCTCTGTGTTCCTAAGACACTTATAAATACCTCTCTGACAGCATTTTTAATTCATATTTTTTCTGTTGCCTCCCTCCCAAGCTGTAAATTCAGTAACTTAGCTCCAATACTTAGTACAGTGACTGACATAAAAGTGTTTCAAAAATGTTTGCCAATTTAATGCATTAAGTAGGTAATTATGTGATCTTCCAGTGCCCACAGCATAAAACTCAAACTCCTAAGAAGCACTGGAAAATCACAGAAAATTAAGGAGAATCTTTAAGTGATTTTCCTTATCCTTTGTTCTGATCCTCAATCGTAGGGCCAATTCTATGTTTTGTTGTTAAAAGCCTGGATTTCTACATGTAAACTGAGGCAGCTGTTTTTAGCAGCACAGTCCCCCCCTGCATTACTTGCCAATGCTCTCTTCACACTTCAGGCTTATTAACCTCAAGTCTATGTAATGTGTTTATTCCTAACCAACCTCCAGCAAGTTTTGCAAGATCCTTCTTAATGCTGACCCATCTGCAGATGAGGAAACCTTTAGTTTCGCCTTCCTTCAAGCCCAGATGGGGAAAGAAGCTTCAGGTTTTACCTCTTCTTGGAGCTCCTCTCCCTGCAGCTTCACCGTGTCCTTGCCCCTGCCTATACCTCAAGTACAGTACAATGGGTATTGTCCTAGGGGAGTAGAGAATATCTTTTGGGAGAAACTCTTGGACTGGGCTCAGGAAGAAGAGGTGGACTGATTGCCGCTGGAGGCAAGGGACCAATGGGAGTTGTTAAAAAGTGTTTAAATGTCTCAAAACACATAATATTTGAGAGATCTGCCTTGGGACCAACACCAAGGATTTTGAAAACTTTAGAGATTCATGCAATGTAGGATTAGCAGGCCAAGATCCAAAAAGACAAGACTATCTTCAAAAGAAATACTCTGGGAGTTTTAGAAGACCACATTTCTTAGAGAAGTGTTTCTCGCAGCCTTGCTCATGCATTACAAACACCTGGAGTGCTTGTTAAAAGACAGTTGCTGAGTCCCAGTCCCAGACTTTCAATTCAGAAGGTCAGGGGTAAGACCAAGAATCTGCCTTTTTAACACGTTCTAAGATAATGCTGATATTGCTGCTGCAGAGACCACATTTTGAGAACTGTCCCAAATGCTGGTCAACACAAAAAACAGGTCTCGCTCATAGAGTCAACAAGATCACTGCTTTCACCTTCCTTCCTCCCTCTATCCTCCCCTTTTTAACAGAATTAATCTTTACTCAGGCAAAGTCATGATGGGAAAATTTTGGTGTACTCCAGTGGAAACTGAATACTTTGTAAACCTGATTGGCAAAAGCCAACCAGACCTCAAGGTTGAATCCCATCAATATCCAGTTCCACTCATGCTATATGTAATGTGCTAGCATTTTTAAAATGTAAGCTATTACTCCCCTTAATACAAGACTGGTACAGGAAGCCCATATATTTTATCGTTAGGAGGAACTGATCAAAACTGCTCTTATTTTAACAGCAGACACTTTGCAAGGTTGAAAATTTAATTTATGTTTAAAGCTGGTACCCTCACACAATGAGGCACTGGATCTGGTTTTCAGAGACCTCAAGTCTGTGGTCACAGGAAATAAGATTTTCTTTCAGGGCATTTAATTTTACATCTTTCATAACTGTATCCAGCGTATCTTAAGAACAACCAGTAAACACATTATAACTCTTAACTCCACAATCTCAGTTAAGGTGTCAAAAGCACTTTCAACAAGAGCCTTACCTCAGATAAGAGTATGATTAGGAGACTCAAATGGTGATATTTTGCGTATCTGAATTGCCAACTCATACCATGGACTGCCAGTGTCGTCTTGATTATTGGAAATAGTCATTGGTACCTTTGAATCTAATCAGAGTAGAAAACCAATTGCAAAAAACCATTTTTAAGATTCTGTTTCTCAAGAACCAATCCTGGTACCAAAGCTATATTAATCAGAGTTCTCTAGGGAAACAAAACCAACAGGAAATATCTGTAAGTATGAGATTTTATAAAAGTGTCTCAGGTATCTGTGGGGAGGCAGGAGTTCAAATTCCATAGGGAGTCAGCAAGCTGGCAACAATGATGAGGGTCTTCAATGGATTCCCTAGGAGAGGCTGACTGGCTGAAGTAGAGATGAAAGTTCTCTTTTCTCACAGCTGAAGTTGTCACCTCTCGCTTAACTGATTGGATTTAATCCAGCTGAATGGATTATTTCATTGTGGAAGACACTCCCCTTAGTTGATCATAGATGTAATCAGTGATAGATACAATCAACTGATTATTTAAGTCTATAAAAGTTCTTCACAGTAATGGTTAGGCCAATGCTTGCTTGACCAGCAACTGGGTACCATCACCTGGCCAAGCTGACACATGAACTTAACCATCACAACATCTATGAGTTTAAATATTATGAGTTCATATTAGTGAAATCATACAATATTTGTCCTTTTGTGTCTGACTTGTTTCACTCAACATAATGTCAAAGTTCATCTATGTTGTTGTGTGCTTCAGGACTTCATTTCTTCTTACTGCTGAATAATACTCCATCATATGTATATACGACAATTTGTTGATCCATTCATCTGTTGATGGACACTTGGGTTGTTTCCACCTTTAGGCAACTGGGAATGATGCTGCTATGAACATTGGTGTGCAAGTGTCTGTTCCTGTCCCTGCCTTCAGGTCTTCTGGATATATATCGTGCAGCAGGATTACTGGGTCATAAGACAACTCTATATTTAGTTTTCTGAGGAATCGCCAAACCATCATTCACAATGGCTGTACTTTTCTACATTCCCACCAGCAGTGTGAGTAAGTATTCCTATTTCTCCACATCCTCTCCAACATTTGTAGTTTTTTGTTTGTTTAATAGTGGCCATTCTAGTCAAAGTGAAATGGTATCTCATAGTGGTTTTGATTTGCATTTCCCTAATAACTAGTGAAGTTGAACATCTTTTCATTTGAAAAAAATATCTATTCATGTACTTTGCTCATTTTTAAAATTGGGTTGTCTTTTTATTGTTGAATTGTAAGATTTCTTTGTATATTCTGGATATCAAACCCTTATCATATCTGTGGGTACCAAATATTCTGTACCATTGAGCAGGCTGCCTTTTCACCTTTGGACAAAGTCCTCTGAAGCAAGAAATATTCTGTTTTGAAGAGGTCCTGTTTATCTATTTTTTTCTTTCATTGCTTGTGCTTTGGGTATAAGGTCTAAGAAGCTACCTCCTATCGTAGGTGTTGAAGATGTTTCTCTATATTTTCTTCTCAGAGTTTTATGGTACTGGGTATTATTTAGGTCTTTGATCGATTTTGGGTTAATTTTTATATAGGAGGTGAGGTACGGGTCCTCTTTCATTCTTTTCGATATAGATATGTAGTTCTCCCAGCACCATTTATTAAAAAAACTCTTCTGTCCCAACTGCATAGACTTGGGAGCCTTGTCAAAAGCCAATTGACCATAGATATGATCATCTATTTCTGAACTCTCAATTCAATTCCATTGATCAATATGTCTATCATTATGCCAGTACTAAGCTATTTTGACCACCGTAGTTTTATTATACACTTTAAGGTCAGGAAACATGAGTTCTTCCATTTCAGTCTTCTTTTTAAAGATGTTTTTGTGTATTCGAGGCTCCTTACCCTTCCAAATAAATTTGACAATTAGATTTCCATTTAGATAAATTAGGCTGTTGGAATTTTTATTGGTATTGTGTTGAATCTGTAGGTCGGTTTGGTCAGAATTGACATCTTAATGACATTTAGCCTTCCAATCCATAAACATAGAATGTCTTTCCATTTATGTGGGTCTTATTTAACTTGTTTTAACAAAGTTTTGTAATTTTCTGTGTACAGGTCCTTTACATCCTTGGTTATGTTTATTCCTAGATATTTTATTCTTTTCATTGCTATTTTGAATGGAATGTTTTTCTTGATTACCTTCTCAAGCAGATCATTACTAGTGTATAGAAACTCTACTGATTTTTGCATGTTGATCTTGTATCATACCACTTTGCTGAATTCATTTATCAGCACTAGTACCTTTTTTGTAGTTTTTTTGGAATTTCTACATATAGGATCTTGTTGTCATCTACAAACAGTGAACATTTTACTTCCTCTTTTCCTTCTCCTAGCTGACTTAGATGTCTTCAAATAAAAGACATCTAAAAAAAACAGATGTCTTTTATTTCTCTTTCTTGCCTAATTGCTCTAGTTAGAACTTCTAGCACAATGTTGAATAACAGTGGTGACAGTGGACATCCTTGTCTTGCTGCCAATGTTAGAAGGAAAGCTTTCAGTCTCTTACCATTGAGTACAATATTAGCTGTGGGTTGTTCATATATGCTGTTTCAGTCTGCCAAAGCTACCAGAATGCAACACACCAGAGATGGATTGGCTTTTAATAAAAGGGGATTTATTTTGTTAGTTCTTCAGAGGAAAGGCAGCTATCTTTCAACTGAGGTTCTTTCTTACATGGGAAGGCACAGGGTGATCTCTGCTGGCCTTCTCTCTGGGCCTCTGGGTTCCAACAACTTTCCCTGGGGTGATTCCTTTCTGCATCTCCAAAGGCGTGGGCTGAGCTGCGAGTGCTGAAATGAGGTATGCTGAGCTGCTTGGGCTGTGCTACGTTGAGCTCTCTCATTTAAGCTTCTAGCTAATTGAATGAAACATCATTCATTGCAGCAGGCATGCCTCCTAGCCGACTGCAGATGTAATCAGCAACAGATGAGCTTCGCCTGCCATTGGTTCATGTCCACAGCAGTAAAACTAGGCACCCTCACCCGGCCAAGTTGACACCTGAACCTAACTATCACATGTGCCTTTTATAATATTGAGGAAGTTTCCTTTAATGCCTACCTTTCAAAGTGTTTTTGTCAAGAAAGACATTGGATTTTGTCAAATACTTTTGTCATTTTAATTGAGATGATAATGTGGCTTTTCCCCTTCAATTTAGTTAATGTGGCATATTACATTCATTGATTCTCTTGTATTGAATAACCCTGACATACCTGGGATAAAACTCACTTGATCATGGTGTATAATTCTTCTAATTTGCTGTTGGATTCAATTTGCAAGTATTTTCTTGAGGATTTTCGCACCTATATTTATTAGAGAGATTTGTCTGTACCTTTCTTTTCTTATAGTATCTTTATCAGGCTTGGTATTAGGCTGATGTTGCCTTCA
Source organism: Myrmecophaga tridactyla (assembly GCA_004026745.1). Lineage (NCBI taxonomy): Eukaryota > Metazoa > Chordata > Mammalia > Pilosa > Myrmecophagidae > Myrmecophaga > Myrmecophaga tridactyla. Next base: position 229 of record PVIY010020270.1, on the reverse strand, counting down.
TTGAATGAGTTAGTGTTCCTTCTTCAATTTTTATTTTATTTATTTATTAAAAAATTAACAAACGAACTAAAACATTAATATGTGATCATTCCATTCTACATATATAATCAGTAATTCACAATATCATCACTTAGTTGCATATTCATCATTTCTTAGAACATTTACATCAATTCAGAAAAAAAATAAAAAGACAACAGAAAAAGAAATAAAACGAAAACAGAAAAAAAAA
>PVIY010020269.1:0-44337 GCA_004026745.1 Myrmecophaga tridactyla | reverse complement strand
TGGTGCTTGTAATCCTCTTGGAAACAAAAGGAGCTAAGAGCCTCTGAGTAGAGGAGGCTCCCTTCTCCCCTCCCTGTGAGTTTGCAGAGCTCTCAAGGTTTCAGACACCTGCAGTCCCTTGGAAAAGCCTCCCCCAGGAAGGCAAGAAAGAGGGCATCTAGAGCAGCATTTTAACATGCCCAATGCCTCTTTTTTATGAAGAGCTCTATAGGACACCCAGAGAGATGTCATCCCCTTCCTGGGGAATGGTGAAGGACACCAGGCCTTCTGTCCTTCTTCCAATACAATTGGCTTTGGGGTCCTCTCTGAGACAGGGAGAAGGAACAGAGGGCATCCAAGAGGGGAAACTGAGGCACAGAGAGGGCGGGGAAGGAGATCCTGAAACATATTCCTCAGGAGAAACTGCTAGAATGGGAAATGGAAGAGGAGATCCAACCCGCCTTGTGGCTCTTTCCCCAGACCATGTGAGAACCCCGTGGGGGTGGGGCGGCTCTTAAATAATGCTGATGCCGGGGCTGCACCCAGGGCCAATTAACTCAGAACCTCTGGGGACAGGGTCTGAGCAATAATATTTGTTAAAAGTTCCCAAGGTGAAAACAGGGTCTCAAACAGACATTTGTACACCAATGTACATAACAGCATTATTCACAATAGCCGAGAGGAAGAAGCAACCTAAGTGTGACCAGCGGATGAATGGATAAGCAAAATGTGGCAAACACACACACACACACACACCACAAATGTGGCCATAGGAAGGAATGAAGTTCTGAGACATGCTGTAACATGGCTGAACCTTGAAAACGCTGAGTGAAATAAACCAGACACAAAAGAGCAAATGTATGATGTCATTTATGTGAAATATCTAGAAATAGCAAGTTCACAGAGAAGGAAAGCAGAATAGAGGTCCCCAGAGAATGAGGTGGGGGGTTGCTTGGAGTTTTATTTAGAGAATTTGTAAATAAAATTCAATTTTAAGACATTTTTAATTAAAAAATACGCTCCAGGTGATTCTCATGTATAGCCAGGTTTGAGACCCTCTATTCAGGTCCAACCCCCTAGTTTTATTGGGGGAGGGGGAAGCGAGGCACAAGCCAGGATGCAGAGCGAGCACACACACACACACACACACACACACACACACACTGCCCAAGCCACCCACCTAGCAGAACAGGCCTAACCCCTTGACCTACTTCCCCCTTGATTTAGGCTACATTCCTTTCCAGAGACGCTTGCCAATCTACTCTCCCTGCTCCCCTGTCTCCTGCCCGTCTCTGACCAGTATCGCCTTGTGGTTAAAGCTACAGATATCCTGGTCCTGGTCACTAGCTGTGTGACTTTGGGCAATTTACTCCAAGCCTCAGTTTCTTCATCTGTAAAATGGGGATAAAATCAAGTTTCTGTGAAGATCTGATACATGTGCTCAGAGGTGTGTACTCAGAGCCGTGCCTGGCACGTGGTAAGTCCTTAGTGTGAACCACCCTGATGCCCCCCATCCTCCGGCCACCAGGGGTAACGGTGTGTGCAAGCAGCAGCTTTCCGCCCTCTTTCCTGTTTTATCAGGCCGCTGGTGGGATCCCCATCCTATTTCTTCCACATTCTCCTTCCCCCACACGCTGGTCATCTCCTTTGAGTATTCATGACTGCGTCTTCCCTCCCTGGTGATCTGGGGACTTGTCAGAAACACCAGCTGAGCTAAACAATCACCAGGAGGAAGAAAGGAAGGGAAGCAGAGATAAGAGAGCAAACCTGCCTCACCCTTCCCTAGTTCTGGCGTGCGCAGCCCCCACCACCCTGGACCAGCATCCTGGCTCCACCCACCCAACCATCCCATTGACAGCCCCCTTCTGCATCCCCCCAACGATTCATCCACACAATGTTATTCCCATCCAGCTTCCCACTTCTCGGACTAAGCCCAGGGCACGGGATGAAAAAACAACCAGGAGGGAGAAGGCGAGACTGGGGCTTGGTCTCCTTTCTGCCATCACTGGCTGTGTGACCTTAGCAAATCACTTAGCCTCTCTGAGCATCCACTTCCTCATTGATAATGCAGGGAACAATAATCCCCAGGTCACTTCTTTAACAAGAATGAAGCCACATAAACTGCAAGCAGCAGCTGCATCCCCTTGTCCCTCCCCCCTTACGAACTGAATCCCAGAGGGGAGGCTGGAGGGGCAGGGGAGGGGCCACCGGGTACAGGTTATAACTCCCGTGGCTGGGCCACCTCTAAACCTAGGGCTTGGTTGGAAAGCCATGGATGCTGGGGGCAAGGGAGGAAGCAGAGCTGTCTTGTGGTGTTTTAAAAATCTATCAGCCTCTCACATCAAATTAAAATGTAAATAGCAGCTGGTCCGGGCAGGACCTCGGGGGTGACAGGAGCCGGCCTGCGAGTCATTTCACAGACAGGAACCGGTTACATCGGATTCTGACAACTGTCTTGTTCCTGAAATTGATTTCCTCTCCCCTTGGCGTGCTGCCCCGGGGAGGGCCCTGCAGCAAGGGGAGGGCACGATTCCTCTCCAGCCTTGGTGCCTTTCTCCTTTTGGTGGCGCCTGCCAGGGAGGCCCCATTGGAACCAGGTAGAGAAAACCTAGAGTTTCTGAGACCCTAAGGCCCCTCCCTGCTCTAGAGTGAGTCCAGCAGGGGCACTGGGGGTGCAATAGAAAAGCACCAGCACTTAGGAGCCTCCCTGCTCCCAAGTACCTTCTGTGGGCTAACTGTGGATGCAGAGGCTCCTACCCGGTGAAAGGAGGCATCAGCAGGGTGAGGGTACCTTGCCCAGGAATGCCTGAGGCCATGCGTGGGGCATCTGCAGGCCACGTGACTATCAGGGAAGTCATCAGGAAGCCACTGGCCATTCCCAGTGCTAGGTCCTGTGCCAGGTGCTGAGGCTGGGAAGCTTGGGATGAGAGAAGCCAGAATTACACATGGACCTTCCCATGGGACCCCAGAGAAAAGCCCCGTCCTCCCCACCTGAAGGGGCTCTATTGGAACGACAGCTCACCCACGTTGGTCTCTTTGATTCCCTGGTCCAGCTCTTCCCTTTTCCCACGGTGCCCAGAGAGTCTTCCCCTGCTCCCCTCTTTGTAAAAAGAAATTAGGTTTCCCTGGACTGCTGATTGAATTACACTGCAAACAGAAAAGTTGTCTCTCATTAAAAACCCCCAGTGTCCTATCTAAGCAGTGTATTGCCTTCCTGGCTGTCATTAGCATTTGTCATATGGGACTCGGCCCCTGCCCAGATGTCTCTCCCCTCCCCAGCTCCCCGGCTTCCGCCCCTAAAGCTGCAGTCCCTGCCTCCTGCCCTGGGTGTGGCCTGGGAGGCCGAGGCTGCCCCCCACCCACACAGGCACAAAGAGGTCACAGCTTTTTGGTGACAGCCATTTCCCAAAGGCAGATTCTTGTTGCATGTTTGGCAGACAGAAAGATAGTAAGAAGCAGCCCACCCTGACAGCCACATCATAGAGACTTGGGATGGGAAGAAAAGCGTTGGTTTCCTCATTTGAAAAATGGGCACAATAATACTTCTCGTGGTTGTTGCTCAGAGTTGGAATCACAGAGCAGTGAGTCAAAGGGCAGAAGTATCGAGCTTATTCCTGGACCGTCACAGGCACAGGGAAGCTATTATAGCTTAGTTAAGAACTGTGTCGGGACACAGGCTTTGGAGCCAGGGAATTATAACAGTACCGACCCCACAGGGTTCTGTAAGGTTAGATGAGTTCATTCATATAAGCTTGCCATAAAAGGTAACGTGTGTGTAGAGGGAGGGTGCACTTATGTAATGCAGGACTAGGGGTATGTGTCTGGGCATTGACAATTGCATCAAACCATGTTTGTGACACTGTGAGGGTGACTATTGTGAATGCATCAGGGTGCATTTATGGCACCCATGTGTGTGCATGCAGGTGACTGCATATGAACACCTCTCTGGGGAATTCTTGTGGTCTGCCTTCGACCCAAGCAATTCCCTGGGGCACAGCAGGGTCTCCATGCAGTGAGGGTCCTACCGTGTTTATTACCGCAACTCAGCAGAGCAGAGAGACCTCTTGGTCCTGAGAAGCAAGGGGGAGGTGGAGGAAAGAGGAGAGCAGATGGAGCCGGGCGGGGGCTGCCCTGGGCTGCCCTCTATTAGGGGGCTGCCTCGTTAAACACAGCTTGTACAGCCGCCAGCAAGGCACTGCGGCCCTTGGAGGCCCGGGGTTGGGACTGGGGAAAGGGGCACAGTTGCAGAGTTCTCTGCTCTGGTTTGTTGGCAGGAAGACTGTGCAGGGCAGGGAGAACAGGGAAGGAAGCTCCCCTACTTCTTGCACAGCACAAAAGGACAGAAGACTCCTTTGTGCAAGGAGAAGAGGACATTGACTCATAGAATCACCTTCCAAATCAGAGCCCAGTTCCCTCCACCATCTTTCCCCTTCTCCAGACAGGGTGCTAGACACCCCCAGGGCCCACCCCCAAGAGTATAACTTGTCTGCAGTGCCCCTGGTTGGTTATCTCTGGTGCACAGAGCTCACTGCAGCCCTTTCCCTAGATAGCTTCAACTATCAGAAAATTCCTTCTTGGGCCAACAAGGAGGCCAGCCTTTTCCCCCCTGACAGGCCTTCACATGTTTAAGAAGAAGCATGAAGCCCTGTCCTCCTGTCCCCTCCTCACCCCGGGGGACATGTTCCCAGTTCTCAGCGACTTGGTTTTAAGACTGCCAGTTTTCCTGGTCACACTCCTGCTTGTCATATCCTCCATCAAGCATAGTGCCCGGAACGTGACACAGCGTTTAGTGGGTAACCTGGAGCTTGTAACGGTGAGTCCCCAAGAACCGGGCAGGTGGCTTTTGAGAAAGAAAATCATTCTCCAGCTGCCTTACCTGCCACCATTAGCGCATGGGAAATGGTGCCCTCTCCCATCCACCCTCTTTACCGGCAGTGTGACCTTGGGTAAATCGCTTCCCTGTACCAGACTTCAGTTTCTCCACTTGTAAAAGGAAAAGTCCGTATAGATGACCTATCCCAGTGCCATTTGATAGAAATAACATGAGCCACATATGTAATTTAATATTTCCTAGTTGACCCGTGTTTTAAAAAGTAAAGAGAAATGGGTGAGGTTAGTTGTAATAATATATTTTATTCAATGTGACATACCTAAATTGTTAACACTAATCAATGTAAAAATATTTACTATTTTACATTCATTTCCTTTCTTCTAAGTTTTACCCTCACAGCACGTCTCAATTTGAACTAGCCACATTTCCAGTGTGCAGGAGGCACCTGTGGATGGTGGCTACCCACGCTGCACCGCGCAGGGCTTTGGGCTCTGCAGCTCTCGGGCTCGGTGATTCTGTTCCATGAACTGTCCTGGCAAGGAGCCTGGAGCAGATGCATTTACCAAATGCATTTCTTGGAACAGAAAGGGGCACGGGAACCTTGGGAATAAAACCCAGGTTTCTCAAGCAGCTGGTGTGGGGCAAGTGCTTTAAATACACAGACTCATTTTTGCCCTCATAACAATGTAGATATCAGATATCACTATCTTTCTCTTACAGGAGATGAGCCAAAGGGTCAGAGAGGTTAAGTATAATGTGCTGAGGACTATGCCGCCTGTACAGACAGTAGAACCCAAATCTGCCTGGCCAGCAAGGGGACAGGGGACAGATGCAGTTTCCTCTTCTCCATAAAGATGGGTTCCTCTGAGCTGGCCCTGGGTCATGGGACTGTGAAGAGAGCATCAGGTTGTGATAGGTGGTTCTTCTTGCCATTATAAGTAGCTGGCTAGTGGGAGAATGAAGGGAGCCTGCCCCAAGTCCCAGGTATAGTTATTACACAGGGTTGAGAGGCCAAATAGGCCCTAAGACCTGTCCAGGATGTCTAGAAGCCCTGCTGTCTCTGGCTGAATAAACCTGATTGAGAAGACGAGCTCCCGAGGTGGGACAGGCAGGTATGGATGCTCAGGTTGAGCACTGCTCAAAGGTATACAGCCGAGGGGATAAATGATGCCTGAGACCTGGTCCCTGCTCCATCCAGCTGGAGTGGAACCTTTGGAATTCACACATGGGCCCTGGGAAGCACCCTCTGAAGAGCAGAACAAGGATGTGCTGCAAGTTTCTTGCTCTGGTTCAGAGTTTTGAAGTTTCCCTACCAAAGAAGGGCTCTTCCTTTCACTTCCTTTCCACCAGACCCAGACCTGCACGCGGCCTGACCCTGCCCCCGCCCTCCTTAACACACCACATACCCCTCTACACAGGCATCTTCCGGCTCCTCTGTGGCATCAGCAGCTGCCTGTCAGGAGTACAATTCCCCTTCCCCCAAAAGGGCTTGGGGCCCAGCCCCCCCAGGAGTCCCAAGCCCAGTCCTCTGACCCACTCACCTAGGGCAGGGCAGAATCAGCTCTCGTGTCTCTCCCCCCACATTCCTGCATTTCAATGTTCCAGTAAAAGATGGAGGCATCTGCAATGCCAGGCCAGACTTGTTGATATAAAACCTTACTCTATATTCCACCCAGGTTTATACGAGTGAATTATGCAAATCTTTGATGGAAAAATATTCCTCCACACATCCTTGAGAGTATAAAACCTTAGTCAATAATTCATACTTGGATGTCTCTGACTGCAGGCTTTTTCTTCATTATAACTTGCACCTAGTTATTTGTCTTGCACGTTTTATTGTATATCCTGGTGTAATGTTGTGCATTATAAAATTTATCTGCTTCATTATTTGATGAGCTGGGGCTGGGGAATGTGCTGAGATGTTGGGGCAGAAGCCAGCGGCCTGGACTGTCCTCAGCATCAAGTCCCACCTGACAAGAAGGCAGAGGAGGTGGTTGGCTGGGTGGTGTGATTCCATGAAGCCAGAAGCCCCCTTACTCCCCACCACCCCCATCCCAAATGCCTCCCCCTCTTAGACTGGTGTCTCAGTTGCACCATTATGGCTCCATTGTTTCCTTCTTTTCTCCAAAGACTTATTTGTCCTTAAAAGTCAAATGCCCCTGAAGTGTTTGACAGGAAGAACTTTGTCTGAGCCAGTCTTTAAAATGGGAAGGAAGAGAAATCCTGAGGACACTGGGAGGGAAGGAAAGGGGCCGGCCACTGAAGTGGAGAAGGGATGTAGTACTAGGGGAGAGAGGGGAGGGGGGTGATGAGAGAGAAGACAGCGCACTTCTTTGCTTGATGGCCAAAGCAGGTCGGTAATGGAGACATGGTGAGCTGGGTCTCTTCTCTGCAGAGCTCAATGTGAAGGGGGGCCCTCCCCCAAATGGGAACGGGAGTGGTACCTGATTCTTGAAGCCAAGGATAGCCCCTCCCCATTTATATACTCCAAGATGGCTAATGGGCATCCCTCCCAGATAGGGTCTAGACTCTAAGAGGCAAGTTTTCCTAGGAAGAAGGTGAGGACTGAAGAAGGACGAGGCAGTCCTGCCAGTCCCTCCAGCCCAGATACCTTTCTCGGGCCTGCCCTGCCTTTATCTGCCTCAGAGCCTTTGTTCGAGCAGGTTCCGCTGCTGAGAGTGCCCTTTCTTCTGTTCTCTCCAGATAAGGCCTGTCAAGACAAATGTTGATTATTTCTCCAAGCATAGTATACACCATTCTTTACTAGAATCGTTAGCTTTGTTGTCTGTTCTCACCACTAAAGTGAAACTCCCTGAGATCAAAGACCATGCTTGTCCTGTTCATGTTTAGCTCTAGACCCTAGAAAGGTGCTTAAGAAATGCCTGGTGATTGGATGGATGGTGACTTCCCAGTTACCCCTCAGTCAAAGTTCATTTCTCCTAATACCTCCAAGAAACACTCATCAGATTGTCCTCGTATGCATGTGCCTCTTTCCCTCCCCCTCCCAACCCCTTCCACACACACACACACACACACACACACACACACAGCCTGGAATCACAAGCCCCAGGAGGCAGAGACCCCATCTCATTGTCACGTGAATGCCCCAGCCTGGCCCAGTGCCTCGTGGTGGCATGGGTGCTCAAGGAGGAGAAAGGGGACAGGTTTCACTGGCAGCAGAGACAACCTCAACTTGTGCCCTGCCCTGCTGCTGCTGGCTGTGGGGCCCAGGCCCAGAGGAGGGGACAGTGATGGATGCTGGGCTCAGGGTTTTCTGGTGACCAGCCAGGTCCTTCATTGTTTCATGATGGTTTCTCAGGTCAGTGGTGGGGGACGGCGGGCGAAGGGTGTGACCTATTAGCCCTGCTTCTGTGCCCTTAGTGGTGACATGCAGGGTTTTGCACTATATTTTGTTCGAAAGAACAGGAGAGGTGCTCAGCTGTTTGGGAGGGCGTTGCTGCCAAGAAGCCAGAGGTAGACAAGCTGTGCCTGTGGAGAAAGAGCCCCAACCACAAAGACAAAGTGAAGACCCCAAATCTTTAGAGCAGGGCTCTTGACCTGGGATCCAGCCCTCCCAGGAGGTCTGAAGGTGGAATTCAGGGGGTCCATGAATTTGGATAGTGAAAAATTCCCGTCTTCATTTCACTTACATCTAACTGAAAATTTAACATTTCCTTCCATTTTTTAACGTAAGCAACAAACCGCAGGAGTAGCGGTCCCTGTGACCATCACTGGCAGAAATCCAGATCGTTTCATATCCTATCACAGCTAGAGCAGATATCCCAAAATGTCATTTCTACTCATCTCTATTGCAGAGTCCTGGTACTATAAGGTGATAATTGCAAGACACACCCTGAGCTCTTATTTCATAAAGAATAATAAAGAACATATATTGATACGTGATAGACTATGTCACACATTTGCTTTCTAATGTTTTTAATATTGGTATAACCATATTTCAGTATACTTGGTTTCCCTTGTAACTCTATGCATTTTACATATTTAAAAACATTACCCCGAGAAGAGGTCCGCTGGCTTCACGAGAGGGGCCCGCAGAGTATGAGAACCCCAGGAATAGAGAGAGGCTGCCCCAATTGTGGACGCCCCCAGCCTGTTCTGGGCCTCTCACGGGGCGGGGTGGGGAGGTGCTCCACGGGGTGGGGGTGGGGGCAGCCGGGGTGGGGCCTCTGCGCGCGGCACGCGCCCTCCCCGCCCTCCCCCGCCCCACCCCACCCGCCGGCCTCCCGACCCTTACCCGGGCCTCCTGCGCCTCCCTCCCGCCCCCAGTCCCGGCCATGGTCACCTCCCACCCCAACACCACCATCGCCATCAAGGGCCACGCGAAGGAGCTGAACTGCACGGCGCGGGGCGAGCGGCCCATCATCATCCGCTGGGAGAAGGGAGACACGGTCATCGACCCCGACCGCGTCATGCGGTACGCCATCGCTACCAGGGACAACGGCGACGAGGTTGTGTCCACGCTAAAGGTGAGAGCCCACCCCCTCCACCCCACCCCCGTCCCGGCTGGACCCCGACTCTCAAAGAGTGAGAGGCCCTCAACCATGGCATCTGTATCCAGTGGAGGCTAACGGGGAGTCTGGGAGTCCCTCCCCGCACTCCAAAGAGTATTCCCCCTTTCCCGCCTGTTTCCTTTCTCCATCCAGGAATCTCTGCAGTAGAACCCCACTTTATCACCTCTCTGACAACCCCACAACCCTTAAAGGTGTAGACCCCCTCCCCATTCTGGCTTTGGGAATGCCTCAGCTCCCCCCATTCTCCTGGGACACCTCAGCCCCTCCTCCTCTTTTGAAACCCCTCAGCTCCTCCCTCCCTCCCTCTTGGGCCCCTCAGATCCTCTCTCTTTCCTGGGATCCTTCAGCCCCTCCCCACATGGTCCCTCTACATTCCGTCTCACAACCCTCTGAGATCAAGGAACCCTTGACAAAGCCCCTGGGGGTGCCCCTCCCGGAACAAGATGGCCTGCCTGGTACCCCCTGGAGTGGGCCCTCTCGGCTGAACAGCTCTAAAAGCCTCTCCCTATTTCCTCCCTCTTTGCATCCTCCTACCCCTGCTGCTCCTCTCCCAGCTCAAGCCAGCTGACCGTGGGGACTCCGTGTTCTTCAGCTGCCATGCCATCAACTCGTACGGGGAGGACCGTGGCTTAATCCAACTCACTGTGCAAGGTACCCTGGCTGCTGCCACCTCCCCCTTTCCCAACCTGCTTCCCCCAGAGATCCAGGAGCACACAGCGAACTCTGCCTCAAAGAGCAAGGGACATCACCTACCCCGTGTGCAGGATGCCAGGAAATGGGCTTCTGGGGAAGAGCTTCCCTCAGCTCAGTCCTGCCCAAGGTGGGGACATAAGGGTACTCCAGGCACACTTCAGACAGCAAAGGTTTGCAATAGCTGCAGCACCCAGAGCCCATTGTTAGTCCCAGAAGTGGGGGGATTGGGTTTGTGGGCCCAGACTCCTGAGGGAGGTATGAGAAGGGAAAGTAAAGCTAGTAATAAGTTGGGAGCTCTGAATGGAGGTAAAAGAAGGCCATCAGCTCTGGGGAACCCCTAAGAAAGGGCCTGCCCTCTCCCCGGCCAAAGACAAAACACACAAGAGCTTAAGCTTGTCCCTGCTTTGCCTCTGAGCCCTGCTGCTGGGCCTCCCCCACCCACCTGGCCCAACCTCCAGGGTTCCAGGATCCTTGGTCAGAACCCAAGTGACCCCGAGGGGTCCAGCAGAACCCTAGTTCTCTCTAGGGTTAAACAGGAGGCCAAGCTCTTTGCTACCATCCTCACTTCTGCTCCCTTCCCTGCCGTACCTCAGAGCCCCCCGACCCCCCTGAGCTAGAGATCCGGGAAGTGAAAGCCCGGAGTATGAACCTGCGCTGGACTCAACGATTTGATGGAAACAGCATCATCACGGGCTTTGATATTGAATACAAGAACAAATCAGGTAAGTACTAGATAAAGAGGACACGGCTCTGCCTGCCACGGCCCCTTTCTTGCACCAGTAACCTGCCAGGGATGCCATCTAAGGCAGGCGTGCTAGCACCTGCCAGCACACAGTGCCTGTGACTTCCAAAGGGAGGGACTCCCTGGCAGGGCTGGGGGCCCAGGGGACAAAAGGAAGGGCTAACAGTTCATGAAAAAGGAGTGCCAGCCCCTTCTTTCCAAGTCTGTCCCTGGACCAAGATCCAAAAAAGGTGATCTGATTTTTAAAAAAGTCCTGAGCTCAGGGGCTCAGCCTTGGGCTGGAGGCATCATGAGTTTGACCATCTGAGCACTGTGGGTGTGGGGTGATGAGGATCATTGGGGAGAGCTGGTCCTTCGCAAGAATGGGTCTTTGGGAGATGGGACTCCCTGGAAAGACTTAGATCTGTGTTTCTTCCTCCTATAAGCCTTTGCAGACCCCTACACTAGCATCCTAGCTCACTCCTTTGAGGCTGCCCTACACAATGAACCCCTCTGGATTTCTGGGGAAATGGTGGTAGGATCCCACTGGCAGGAATAGGGCCCCCAAAAAGGAGCCCTCAGAAGGGGCAGGAGGCCTGGAGAATGGACCAAGCCAAAATAGACCCACAGGTGTTCATATTTGTTTCTGCATTGAGTATCTCTGGAAGGGACATGCAGAAAGGGCATCGAGGGTTCCCTTAGGATGGGACTGGGTGGCTTCAAGGCAGGAGTGAAGGAAAAATGTACTTCTCGCTCTGGACCCTTTACAATCCTTTGAAATTTATACCATAAGCCTGTATTCACTTTTCAAAATAATTTTACAATAAAACACAAAAATAGGCTGGAAAACCCAGTCCTCCTCAGCCAGGATTGACTCATCCTTTGGGTCTCAACTTGGATGTATGGTGTTGTTTCCTACTGAACCCTCCCAGACCCCTCCTCTTCAACTTTGCACAGCACATGGCTATGGACTGGTGGCTAGCTGTCTTCTACACTGACCATGGCCTCTGCCCTGTGTGGTGGGCATGGGGCCTGGCCACATGGTAGATGCTCAGGAAATGTTTGTTGAGTAAATTGATGTGAGACACAGTAAAGCAAATCTCCGAGGATCACTCACCTCTTGAGAATCACTGCCACACATGGCACTGGTTGGTCGTCTTTGACTCAGATTTCTATAAAGCAGAGCCTCGGAAGCTTGCAGTCTAGTTGGGGAAGAGGGTCAGGTTGCAGTTGGAGCCATCCAAGAGTTCAAGCTCAGTGCAGGAGGGGGGCCCCCAGAGCCAGGAGGAACTGCTGCCCAGGGATGGTCAGGAGAAGCGTCTTTCTGACCCTTTGGGATGCTACATTAAGCTGGGTCTTGGGTATTGAAAGGCCAAGATCTCAGGAAAAGGGGAAGGGCACAGTGCAAGCCAAGGCTTAGTGCCCTCCAGGGATGGCGAGCCATCTGGCATAGCCATTCATAAATACGATTGGTGGAGAATAAGGCTAAAATAGTGCCTTGGGGCAGGCTTGGGAGGGAGGTCTCCGGGCTGAGTATTTACTTTATTGAGGAAGGTAATTGAGAGCCACTAACACTGCTTCGGCTCCCAGAGAGTGATTTGAGCAAAATGGCGCCTTAGAAAGATCTATCTGGCATCCTTGTACAGGATGGGTGAGCGGGTGAGTGTGGAAGAAACCGGTATCCAGGAGATGAGCAGGGAGGCTGTTACAACCCTGCAGCCTGGGAGAGGTGGTGGAGCAGCAAGACCCGGTGGAGACAAAGGGGCACAGAGATTACAAAGTCCATGTCACATCTCAGGACTTCCTGGGGCTGGGCACAACTGCCCAGGAGTCAAACAGGAAAGGACAGGTTCCTTCCCTGAGCCGACAGCCCTGTATGGCAGTGCACACTCCACCAGCTCATATGGTTGGTGGGTGATGGGCGCCCAGGCACTCACTGCACCCCTTCCCCACTGCTCCTTGTAACAGCCTCCCCCATGCTGTTGCCCACTGCCCCCTCCTGACCACTCTGGAACGTGTAGAAACCTTTCCTGGGGCCCTGCTAAGCAGGCCAAAGCTGAGAACATCACACATTTGGAGAGCAACTCCGATCCCAATGGAGAGGCGGGCAGGGAAGATGCTATTTTGAGACCATGCTCACGTCTTTCCCCACCCCCTGTGGCTCTCCAGGATGAAGAGCTGCCATATCCCACCACCAGGAAGGGTGGGCAAGAGGGAGAGGGAGTGGTAGGAGCTCAACCTCAGACTGTCCCTTCAACAAGGGCTTTGCACATTTGAAAAAATAAATCTCAGGGTCGAGAGCACTGAGAGGCCAGCTGGCCCCTTCCCCTGCCTCTGAGTGGGACAGCTCCAGACCAGCCCACCACAATGCACATCTGGTGCAAACTGGGTAGTTCCCCAACCTCCTCTCTCGCCCCAGGTGGCTTCGCCAAGCCCTCCCTCCCATGAGAACTACAGCGAGCTATCGCTGGAGTTGGGCAGTAGTTCCTCAGTGCCCTTGGAGGCCAAGAGTACAGCACCGCTTCCCTGTCTGCGGGGGACTGGTGATGCCAACCTCATAGGATTGTTGTAAGGATTTAAAGATAGCACATCTAGCACAGGGCTACAGTAAGCCTTTATTAAATGTAACTTCCTTCCCCTCTCTAACTCAAATACTTCGTGTGACAATTTAGAGCCCCCTGGGACTTGCACGCTGAAATGTATGTGTCTGTCAGTCTGCAACATGAACTGAGTGCCAATTTGCTTTTTGCAGAATCATGCACCAGCCAGGTGGTAGGGAAAGAACAAGAAACAGGAGGCAGAACGTTGCCCTTGGAGCTCACGGTGCAGACGGAGTGAGCACATACACACGCACACACACGTGTCCTGTCTAACAACCTTTACAAAGCACTGTCCAATCGAGTGCAATCCACCACAAACTGTGTTACATGAGACCCGAAAAGGGACATTCGAGGGAACCAGGGGATGACTCCCAGAGAGGGAGGGGTGTGCACCTGCGTGTAATGTGGCGTGTGTGGTCGGCCTACCCCTGGCCCTGGGGATTGTGGCCCGAGAATCACTCTCAAAGCACAAGACTTGGGCTGGCCGACTGTCAGAGCTGTGTGATCTCCAGCGAGCTACTTCACGCTTTGGGCATCTCTTTATCTACACACTGGAGACAATAAACGCTCGTGCTCAGGGTGTTTGTGAGGGTTGAGTGTGTGTGATAACTTTTGTAGAAGTGCTTGGTGCTGGATAACTTTTCACAGGTCCCTTTGCTGTACCCCTGCTCCCCCTCCCCCTTCTCCTCTCATTCTATGCTCCAACTGTGCCTTTGCCAGGTTTTCTGCCATGATGCTCATCATGTTAATTTTCCAAGGGAAATTACCAAGTCTGCCCTTTCTAAGCCATCCCACTCATGCTGACTTCTCCTGGCCCCAGGCAGCCGAGTAATAATACATGAATACTGAATGATAAATGGCACCGTCCACACAAATCTTTCAAATGAAGCCGTGCAGATTTAAACATGCAGACATCAAATTTTGCCTGCATTCCCAAAACAGGGAGGGAGGACAGTGGATCCTTGAAGATGGTCCTCCAGGCCCAGGTCCTCGTGGGGTGAGCAAGTGCGGGGACACTGGGAGCTGAGCCACCTGGTGGGCTGTGCCATGCTGCCTTGAGCTGTCGTCATGACCAAGAGACCCTCTTCTCCGTGTTGTGAGAGATTTGCCTTAGGGGGCTCAGAGCTGTGGTGCAAGGAAAAAATCAAAGATGCAGAATGGATTTGCTTCCTGAGCACAGGCAGCTAAATGCTCCAGATGTGGCTTTTGTCCAAGCTGCTCCCCCTCCATAGTGAGTGTGCCTACTGAAAAAGCCGGCTCCCGGTCCCCTCTCAGCAAGGAGTCCGCAGAGTAGAAGCACTGACATCTCCCCAGCCGCCTCCTTATTTTTTAAGAAGAAGATTTTGCATCATAAACCCTTTGAGGAAGAAAGGGAGAGAGAGCCCTTAATGAAATATGTTAATCTGGGTAGGCCAGGCTCATATGAAAGGGAATATTAAAAGAGACACTGTTCACCAAAGCCAGCTCAGTACTCTAAGAGAGCTGAAATGGAAAGAAAGGGGAGAAAATAGGGCCCCTGACTTCAGCTGTTCAGGGTCAGGGAGATGGCAGTGGTCAAGTTTGGGAAATCAGTTAAATAAAGGCCTCCAGATTTGACTCTGATGCATTAGCCTGGAAGAGTTGTAGGGAGAAAGTTCTTTTGTGCCAACATCAAAGATGATTTGGAAACACAAGGTCACATCCACCTGAAAACTGTTGGCAAAACCAGGAGGGAAAAGGGAGGCCACTCTCTAAGACATCCCTCTTCCCCCTGCTTTTCTGTGATTGGCGGCTGAGTGGAGAAGGGAAAGGGAAAGCAAAAGGTTATTGTGACTACAGAACACAAGGGAACTGCAAGTCCAAAGCTAAGGACAAAAAAAATGTGGCACTAAATCTCAAACCAACAATGGATTTCAGGTACCCAACACGTGCTAAGTGGAGGAGAAGTCTTAGGCATGGCTCCTTCCTTCAGGGAACTTAGCGTCTCCTTGGGTGGATGCCTCTGAAACAGAACCCTCGACAGGAGATGCTTTGTAATGAGCAGCAGGCTGTAAACACTGTTAGGAGTTCAGAGGAGAAGAGTGGTGAATGATAAGGCTGGAAAGGTAAGCGTGAGCCAGATGCTGCAGGACCTGGGTCATGTGAAGAAATTTTGTCTTTATACTAAGAACAAGGAAAAACTACATAAGGGTTTTATGCAAGGGGGTGGTATGATCAGATTTGTGTTCTGGAAAGACCGCTGTCGGTACCGCAAAAAGTGCTTGGCTTTTACAGGTGGTCAGTCATATTTGGAAAATGAATGGTGGCTACACAATGGAGAATGGATTAGAGGGGCACACAGTGGCTATTGGGAGGCCAGTGAAGAGTTTATTTCTGTAGTCCCAGGGAGGGATTGCAGTGGCTTGGCTTAGGAGAGGAATGGAGATGGAGAGAAGGGAAGAGATTCAAGAGATGCATAGGACATAAAATCTACAGGACTTGATGGAAGGGTCAAGAACAACACCTAAGGGCGGCTGCCGTGGCTCAGCAGGCAGAGCTCCGACCTGCCGTGCTGGAGATCTGGAGTTCGATCCCTGGTGCCTCCTGCCCATACGCAAATTAAAAAAAAGAACAACACCTAAAGTTTCTGGTAAAACCTGACACATGACAGTACTGCTCCCTGACACAGGGAACCCAGAAAGGTGATGAGTTTATGGGGTATGTAGTCAGGAATTCCATCTTGGACATGTTGAGTTCAAGTGCCTTTGAAACATCCAAGAGGAGATGTCAAGTAAATAGTTGGCTATAATGGAGAAGG
This sequence comes from Myrmecophaga tridactyla, assembly GCA_004026745.1. Taxonomy (NCBI): domain Eukaryota; kingdom Metazoa; phylum Chordata; class Mammalia; order Pilosa; family Myrmecophagidae; genus Myrmecophaga; species Myrmecophaga tridactyla. The sequence continues at coordinate 28,205 of PVIY010020269.1, read as the reverse complement.
AGAAGTCCAAGCTGGATACAAGTCTGTGAGTTATATGGATATAGATGGAAATAGAAGCTGTGAGTGGGGGGAAAATATGTGGATGGAGCCTTGAAGACCTCTAAATGTTAGTGGATGGGTAGAGGAGGATACCCCTGCAAAGGAGACAGGGAAAAATTGACTCAAGAGATAAGATTAAAAACAGAGCTTATTTTCTCAGGGAAGATAAGGAAAGAGTGTTTCAAAAAGAAAGGAGAGGTCCAGTGGTTGAGGTCAAGTAAGAAATTGGATTTAGTAACATGGAGGTTAACTGTATCATGGAGATATGACACCGATGTCATAGGAGTGTATGAGAAGTAAATGGGCTAATGTTTAAATCGTCCAGCCCAGCAACTGGCACGTGCTGATGCTGGTAAATATTAGTGACTGTCTTCCTTAACCCCCTCTCTTTTCAGATACATCACGTTTATTGAGTCTCTTCCTTCAGCCTGCACTCATCTAAAATGAATGCACTGACTCCTCATCATTCTCCCATTCCTATAAACATGGCTAACTCAAATATTATTTCTGAGCTGGCACCAGCTCCCAGGGTACCACCCGCCTCTGTGTTGCTAGCCCATTCAGTCCAAAACCAGGGAAGGCCCCACAGCAAGTAGGAGCCTGTGTATTTGCAGTGTTAGCATAACCTAGCTATTTGCAGTGCTAGCTTAAGCCACAGAGTGACTCTCCGGGTGGCTGGGGTCTTAAAAGACAAGGAGAAAATGTGCTAGTGAGCATTATTTTCATTCTTTTGCTTTGGCTCATGAACCCACAGAATCAAATTGTGAAGCTGCAGATGGGGAGCTGGGCCGATGCCCTTCAGAGATGCCAAGCCTGGACACCCATGGCCAAAAGTGGTGTTTTGAAAAAATATCAAGATCTCAATTAACTGGAATTTAGAGGGTAATGGGATAGTATCTTCTGATGAGATGATCCTGATTAATCAATCATTAATTTTGAAAAGAAAAGGTCTTCTTAAAAATCTTTCTAGAATGTGTTAACCTCCTTTCTTGATTGAGGAAGTGAACTGGAGTGAGTACAATTTAATCTGTTCCCCTGAGAGTTTTTCAGAAAACTTTTCTATAAATTTAGAAAGTGCAGAAATTAGACCAGATTGTGATATCAGGATATGCCCTGAAAATATTTTTAAGTCCTATTATTGCTTGTTTTCTTGTGCTTTGCCTTTTTTTATTTTCAAAGCGAAGTGCCAATGAAGGAAGCTCATTATGCATTCTAGGTTTGGAAGGCTCTCGCTGAAGCATTGCTATAACTACAGCCCCTTCCGATTTCTCTTTAGAATCCCCTGGTAGATGCACAACAAAAATGTATTGAATGAATGATTGGATTCCGCTGGGAATGCAGGGTGTTTACTGTCACAACAAGTGACAACCCAAGTACCATTTACCTGGGTTTTTTTTTTTTTTTTTTACCATGTTCTACAATTTTGCTAGCCACTTACCTTGGAAAGAGATGCCTGTCCCCCCAAACTCAGAGACCTTTCTTCTGCTGGTGAAGGAAAGGGTGAGGTTTGGGCTGGACACTCTGACACTTGGTCTGCCCCCTGCCTTCCAACATGCAGTGCTCAAGGTTACAACATTACAAGTTACAAAGAACGTGAGAAACAGAAGATACACAGAGAGGATAAAGAGAAGGAATCTTGGCTCCCCCTTTGCCCAGAGACCCTTGGGTTGATGAAGTATTTCAAAGTGACAACCACAAATCCCTGATAGGGTGAGAGACCAGGAAGAAGGGCACTAGCCGGTCAGACCCTCAGTGATAGCTAGCAAATGGTGGTCTTGGAAGGGACCTTGGGAAACATCCTGTCCGACACCTTTCTGAGGTTTAAGAGAATCGGGCTTCCTGTCTCTTCACTGAGTGTATTTGCACCTCACTGTTCCCGGGCATCCCTCGGTCTCACAATTTGAGCTTCATGACAGACCTCTTGTTCCCTCTGTTGTTAAGGCTGTACCCTCTCTTTGCAGGTGGTGTGAGCTGTACCCTTCTGGGCATCACAGTTGAGATTAGGATGTGCTGATGCTTGAGGCTGGGGAGGGATCTTGGAGTTTGCCTGGCTGTGGTTTGAAATGAGTGTCCTCTCTCCAGATTCCTGGGACTTCAAGCAGTCCACTCGCAACATCTCCCCCACCATCAACCAGGCCAATATAGTGGACTTGCACCCAGCATCCGTTTACAGCATCCGCATGTATTCCTTCAACAAGATTGGCCGCAGTGAGCCAAGCAAGGAGCTCACCGTCAGCACCGAGGAGGCTGGTGAGCATCAGGCCCTGCCTCCCCTGCCCATGGCTTTGGGTATCGGGGCATCTGGGGCACACGCCAACCCCCCCCCCCCACTGGCCATGGGTCTGCAGTAAGAAGAGGGGGGAGGAGAGAGATCCCAAGGTTTTTGTTTGTGTCTGCCTCTGCGTCCCTGGAGCCTGTGCTAGGTGCGACTCTTCGAGGTGGAATTGTAGATGCTGAGCTTTGAGGAGCTGTCCGTGGTTCTGCCCACTCCTCCAGCCTCAGCCTGTCTGGAAAGGACAGAGGTACTAGGTTTGCAAATGAAGACTAGACACCTATGTAATTTTCTATTACCTTTGTCACGATGTTTTCCTGAAAGTTGAAACAAGATTTCTTTTGCTGCATTTTCTTTTATTTGGTATTGTGAAATATAACATAATACAGAAAAAGCTCATATAACATATGTGCCGTCCAACAAATAAAGTGAAAATGATGAAAACCAGTATCTGTTATCAATTTCCAGAAGCTAGAAATCCTCCATATGGCCCTTCCCAGTATAATCCCAGCTCTCCCCTGAAGTAGCCAATATTCCAATTTGTGTGATATTAACTTTCTTGCTTTTCTCTTTTTTATCACCACATATGTGTATAGACATTAACCATACCATTTAGTTTTGCCTGTTTTCCAGTGGATTGTATTCATGAAATCATACTTCATATCTTCTCTTGTGTCCTGCTTGTTTTGATCAATATTATTTTTGTGAGCTTCATTCACCTTGGAGTAGTAGAGCTGGTGCATTTTCAGTGCTGTATAGTATTCTACCTTTTGAGCGTACCATAGTCTATTTGTCTGTTTTATTGTAGATGGGCATTTGTATTGTTTACCATTCAGGGCTATTATAAAAATACTGCCATGAGCCTTTTCAAGCTCGGATGCTAGTGCACAGGCTCAAGAGTTTCTCCAGGGGATAGAAGCTGGTGTAGAAGAGCAGTCATTGGATAGGCATATTTTCACCTTTAGCAAAAAATATATATATATTTTCCAAAGTTGTGCCAACTCTCTCCCATCATTGTCACCCAAGAGTTCCTGGTGCTCCATCCACTTGCCTGCTGTATCAGTTTGCTAAAGCTGCCAGAACACATGTAGAAATGGATTTGCTTATACCAACGGGATTTATTAGGTTACAAATTTACAATTCTTAGGCCACGAAAATGTCCAAATTAAGGCACTGACAAGAGGATACTTTCACTCAAAAAGGCCGAGCACGTGCAGGGACTCCCCTGTCACATGGGGAGGCACATGGTGCCTGCCATCTGCTGTCCTCTCCCCGCTTCTGGTTTCAAACTTCTCTCTCAGCTTCTGGGGTCTCCTGAGGCATTTCTTTCTGCATCTCCAAATGCCTGTGCCTGAGCTTTCTCCAAGTGCCCCCATCTTTAAAGGACTCCAGTAAGATAATTAAGACCCCCCTTGAATGGGCAGGATCACATTTCCATGGAAACCACCTATTCAAAAGTCCCATCCAAACAATAGGTCTTCCCCCACTGGATTGAATTAGGATTAAAAGAACATGGTTTTTCTGGGGTACATGATAGTTTCAAGCCAGCACAACTGCGCTTAGTGTTGTCAAACTTTTTCAAAATGTTTCCCAGGCCTTCTGGATGTATATCTTGTCTTTTTTTTTTTTTTTGCAATACTTTCAGAAAACTATAGAGAATGAAGAGGAAATATAAACCTCTGATCATATGGGGGAACACAAACTAAGATTCACGGTTCTTCTCTGTTTATGAGGTTCTCTTTTCCCCCCAACAGTCCTCCAGCCCAGGAGGATGGAAGTGAGAATATAGGACTCTTTCCTCTTCTGAGAGTTTACTTGTACTGTTGCTCCATCCCCCCAGCTCCTGATGGCCCCCCCATGGATGTCACCTTGCAACCAATGACCTCCCAGAGCATCCAGGTGACCTGGAAGGTAAGTGGCATCTAAGGTACCTCCCCTGAGAATGAGGCCTCCCGCAGGCTTGCCACTCTGTGATTTCTTATAGCATCCATGCCTGTTTGCTGCCAACCCCAGTGAGGTCTGAGGGATGGAAGGAGAAGAGGATAAAGGGCAGCCCCCCACCCTAGTCCCCACTGCCTCACCACCCAAGCTCTTGTGGTGGGAAAATTTTGCAGTGCCAAGGAGGGCAGATGGAACTTCCCACCACATTGGATTATCCTCCAATCCCACCTGTGGTGATGGGTCAGGAATTGGATTTGATAGCATGCAGAGTTCCAGGATGCCTGTGGAGGTGTGGGGTGTGTGGCAGGGAGGGGCCAAGAGTAGGGAAGCTCTCAACTCTGGTCCTTGCCTGGGACTGGAGCAGGGAGCTAGGGGGCTGCGATCCCATTCTCTCTCAGCAAGGCTTGGACAGGAGCCTGGGTCTCTGCAGGTCTCAGTTTCCCCCTGTAAAATCAGAATAGGGAACAAGGATGAGGAGGTGATGGAGAAACAGCCCAGAACATGCTGCAGCCATTCCTAAGAGGCAAAGATTTCAGAGTAGGTGTCTGAAAACTCTGACACTTAAGGAAATCTTAGAGGAGATTCCACAGCTGGGCAGGGAAACATCAGAATACCCATGAACAGGACCAAGAAGTGGGTATCTGGTGCCTGTGGCCCTTCCACCCTGTTCCTTCCTGCACGTAGGACCGATCCCACTGCTGACTTCCAGTCACATGGCACTGTCTGGCCTCCAGGTGCTTTCTCTCACCCCAACATACCCGACCTCTCACTACTCATATGGGTTGGCCAGAGGAGGTATTTTTATCCCCCACAGGTGCAGAGATTTGGGGAGACTTACCCGTGGTCATTTGAATAGTGGCAAGTGCAGGATTTAAATGCACTTGTCCTGGAGTTCCAGCCCCAGTCTTCCCGTCACAGCCTACTGTAGAGTCCTGGAAGAGAGGACTTGCTAGGGCCCATCCATGTTCTCCTTGGAACTTTCTCCATCTGAACAGTCAGGCTTGGGACATTCCTTCCCATCTTCATTTGGGGTCAAATGTCCAAAGTCATTTTCTGACCTTCGTCCTAGATAGGAGAGCCCAACCGCTTTATTCCTCCTTCTGGGCTCTTTAAAAAGGTCAGTTTGAGAATGGGAGAGATTCAGAAGGACCTGGTGATATTTGCTGTGGAAGATTTGCATACACACACACTCCCATTCACACCCACTGAGCCTGGTGCTTCCTTGAGAAATGACCAGGAGGAAAGTGGGCAGAGGCTGGAGAGCTGGTCCTTCCGGGGGTGCAGCCCATCTAGTGGCTGCGTGGAGCCACAGGTTCCTTCCAGGATCAGAGCTGGGTCCCAGGGCTTTCCTCCTAACCTGGGGGTGAAGCCCAGAGTCCAATCCCCAAGGCTTGTCTGTGTCCTGGCTCAGCACCAATTCCTAGGAATGCTCCCAGGGACCCGGGGAGGTGGGGTGGGAGGGGGGGAGGGGGGTTGAATAGATATGTAAAACAGTGAGACGATTGGCTACAAAGCCCCAACATCTGGTCGATAAAAATTTAGAATGAAATTTATTTCTCCAAAGTCTCATCATGAAAAATAAAATTGATTAGAAAGTTAGAACTTCAGAATGAACCAGCCAGTCAATAAATTTTGGGCTGACTTCTCAGGGGATTTTTTTTTTAACACTAAGAAACCGATTAATGAAAAATAAAGATTCACTTGAAAGATAAGTCACTTCATTTTAAGACTCTTTCTGTGAGATGGATCACCTCTGCTTTATGACATAAATTTGCAATCAGCCCTATTGATTTCTTAATGCTTCAGAGAAATATTGTTAAGATTGATTTAAATCCTGAGTGCATCTGTTTTGGGGAGCAGGGATAGAGACAGAGGAGGAGAGAGAGAGAGAGGAACGTTCAAGATTGGTATAAATATGTGAATATATATGTTGTGTGTGTCTGGGTGTTCCCGGGTGCTTGTCCAAGGCCTTTGTCAGCATCCGCAGATGGCAGCAAAGGTTGTGTGGTGTGTGCAAGCATTTATCATGTATAGAGAGCCCTAGGTCTACAGACATGTTTGTCATTGTACAACAAAGTGTCTCAAAGTGTGTGTCAATATGATTGTGTGTTCATGTGATGTGAGGGCGTGCATCAGTGCAAAGACAGGGGCCTCAGGACCTTGAAGATACATCTGTGTCTAGAATAGTGTCTGTTTGCGTATGTGACTGTGTAGGCAGATGTGTGCAGATACGAGACCCAGAGTAGAAATCTGTCCACTTACAAACTAGCAAACAGGACTGCCCAAGTGCAGAGGGAAACATCTTCAGACATTAACAAAAATTCAAGTCAATTAAACACACACACACCTATTTATTGGGTCCAAAACAATTCCATTAAATTAAAAACTCCATTTTATTGAGTTAAGAGTGAGCTTAAAAATGCAGTTCATTTAAGACATCCACTGAATTTAAAAAAAACATGAACATTGGGGTGCTTTACTAACTTTAATTGTTTTTTTTCACTATTTTTTAGTACAATCAAAGGTGGGTTTTTGAATTAACTTCATTATGTTTAAAACCCTGATTCGAGCGGTTTTCCTGTGCACAAGGGTGGGAGCGCTCTCTCAGTTTCTGGCCAGGCAGGCCCTGTTGTGGGTGGTGCGTGGAGGAGGATGCCGCTTTGCTGTAGTGTTGGCTGGGTGTGTGTGTTAGTTGGTCTGGTGTGAATGGTGCACTGAGCTCTGTGGGTGTGCATGTGGACGTGCAATCATGCATGAGAACACCGCCTGGAGGTGAGTGTTTATGTGTCAACGTTTTCTCCATCCAGACGTCTGTGTGTGTGTCTGAATGTGCGCCGGGGTTCGAGCTTGGAGGTGAAAGTATGGATTGCAGCCCCAGGACTGATGGCGATGGAGTGTTCTCTGCTCACCTGGCCTGCTCTGCCCCTCCAGCTAGGACGTGGCTTCAGGCCTCTGGCCTCCTCACCCCCCAGCCCCCGGCCATGCCGTCCAGGGCCACCCGGTCTCAGCGCTTCAAAGGCGCTGGCCCGGGAGAAAGTCACAGGCCCCCTCCCTCTCCATCTGGTTTCTTTTTGGTGGGTTCCAACTGCCGTTCCAACTCATAACCCACCCCCTCCACCAAATGATATCTCCATTCATTCATTCAATCCACTGAGAGTACAGCTGTAAACAGGCCCTCGTGACTGAGATTCTAATGGGGGCTGAGAGGCCAACACATAAGTAACGTGTATAAGACATTGGAAGATGTTGAGTGCAATGGAGAAAAAGAAAGCTGGGGAGGAAAAGGAGTTCTGGACAGAGGGCAGGGACGAACTCCCTTAAAGAGCCTATGGAAGGCCTCATTGAAAGGTGGCATCTCAGTAAGGACCTGACTGAGATGAGGGGCAAGCCATGTGGCTATCCAAGGATAGAATGTCCCCTGAGACAGGGGCGTGCCTGGTGTGAACGAGGGACAGCAAAGAGGCCAGCGTGGCTGGAGCATCGGAAGCGAGGGAGAGAGAGGAGTAGGGTTCCATAGGTGATGGAAGGCTGGATCCCGAAGGGCCGAGAAGCTTCTGTAAGCTACTCTGGCTGCAGTCTTCACTCTGAGTGAGGTGGGAGCCATGGGAGGGTGGGGAGCAGAGGACAGCTGTGGTCAGATTCGGGTTTTAAGAGCATCCTCTCTGAGTGCCACTGTGTCTTTGCCCACCCCAGGCCCCCAGGAAGGAGCTGCAGAATGGCGTCATCCGCGGCTACCAGATCGGCTACCGCGAGAACGGGCCTGGCAGCAGCGGGCAGTACAGCATCGTGGAGATGAAGGCCACCGGGGACAGCGAGGTCTACACTCTGGACAACCTCAAGAAGTTCGCCCAATACGGGGTAGTGGTCCAGGCCTTCAACCGGGCTGGCACGGGCCCCTCATCCAGCGAGATCAACGCCACCACCCTGGAGGACGGTGAGAGCACTGGCAGGGGGGTGGGAGGGTGCAGACACTGGGCACGGGCAGAGCTGGGGCTGCCAGGAGGGCCTGTGTGCCCCCCCACTCTCTCCCAGGTCCCATCTTGGACCTGGGTTCCACACAGAGGTTGGTTCCCTGAATCCCCTTTCTCCCTGCTTGCCCATTGGCTCCTGAAGGGATCCAGGATCCAGCCAGCACACTGGGCTTCTTTAATCCATTTGACCCGCTCTACCCATCAGTCTGTCTGTTGACCTGTTAGCCTGTCTGAGCCCTTGACTGTCCACCTTCCTGTGTCTCCATCCATCCCTCCTTCTCTGCCTTCTCCTCTGCCTACCATCACCGTCAGCCTCTTTCTCCCTCCCTCTTTCTGGCACACTGGCCCATGTCTCTGACCCAAGCTCATTCCTCTACGCCCTGGGTCCTGTTTTCCCTCCCTTACAGCTTTCAGGTTGGTTAAAGGGCAGGAGCAAAGTCACCTGTGACCTTCTAGGCCGGAACCTGCCCACAATCTGTTTTAGGGACCATAGATGACACCGTGGAGTTAAGGAATCCCAAGACCCATATGGTTTTAGGACTTAGAGCCCAATGTTTAAAACTGTTTTCTTTGATGACTACAGAGGTCTCCAAATTCCCCTGATTAGTTAGTTAAGGAGCCCTGTTTCTACCAGGGGAGAGAGTTAGGACACAGCAGGAATGGGCCTGCTCTCCAAGCAGCAGAGAAGATGCAAGCCAGTTCCTAAGCCTTCCCCAGGCCGAGAACAGACACACAGCCCTTGAAGCCCTAGAGATGTAGCCAGGCTGGTCATGGCCCTCAAAAAGCAAAATACAGAATCAGTAGAGCATTTCCTCAAGCTTCCTCCTTGATGCCCCAATCCAAAACCAAGGTCTGAGATGAAAGCCAGTCACTGTCTGGGTCTGCCGCACTCTGCCCCCACTGGAGAGAGGAGACTGCCTGCAGAGTCCAGTGCACCCGCCCACAGCCCATCAGAGCAGCCAACATCCCACCAATAGAGAGGCATTTCTTTGGGTTAGGCAATGCTCTCTCCTTACCTGGTCCTCTCTGCAAATGCAGAGCCTTTGGGAGGAAGGACACATCAGATCATGCAAACACTCAGGTTTGAGTAGATAAATTCAAACCAGAGATGCTTAGCTTTGGCTACAAATTGGAATCGTCTGGGGAGTTTTAAAAATGCTGATGTCCTGGTTTCGTCCCCAGAGATTCTGATTTCATTGCTATGGGGCACAACCTGGACTCTGAGATGGAGCAAACTCCGGTAGCCCCGAGCGCACAGAATCTCCCGGAGTGCCTTTAACACAGATCGCTGGCCATGCCCAGGGCTTCTGCTTCAGTAGGTCTGGGGTGGGGGCCAAGAAATCTAATGAATTCCCAGGTGCTGTTGCTGCTGGTCCAGGGGGCACCTGTGAGACCCTTAGTCCCTATAGTGAACGTGTTATCCATAAAGGGAGGCCAAAGCTCCCAGGAGCTAAGTGACCTGCCCAGAATCACTACCTAGTAAATACCAGAGCCACAGTCCAAATCCAGACCTGATCCTGAATCCCAGATTCTCTACTTCACCCAGTTGTTACCTTCTGTTACTTGCTCCCGCGGGAACAAGTGCCGTGGATGCCAGATGTTCCCAGAAGGCCTGGCCGGGGGAATAGCTGCCCTGAGCCCACCCAGCCTGCCTGACCTAACCATTCATGGGGGGCCGTGCTGGGAAGCAGCCGCGCCAGCCACACCCGCAGCCTTTCAGGGCTCCAGCGCCCTTGCTTTGGGGGCCAACGCCTGGGATTTCCCACAGGGCGAGAGGAGCACGGGCTGTGGAGTCATTTTCTAAACAAAGGAGGAAAGGGGGAAGAAAGTTTCCAGCCGCATTTGCTCAGCAGTTTTTCATACTTAATTAAGGCCCTCGTTAGCCTGTCAGATCCTGATCGTTTCCTGGCAATATTAGCACTCCTCCTGGGGTATTCAAGGGCCCCTGCTTTAGCAATAGTGTCTTTTCCATAATTATATTACCTTCATTTTGTTCGAACGGGTGATCTGTATTAGTTTATTACACTGGGTCCCTAATTACATGGTGCTTATATTTTTACACCTAAGTAATATGAAACAATAATCATTCTCAAAGAGGATCGTTAGGATGATGTATTATCATTTAAATGCTCGTAAAAATTAGAGTTGCCTCTTGTGGGGCAACAGGATCTAATTACCTTCCAGCCTGAGCCTTCTTTCTCCCATTCGAAGCTAAGCTGACACGGTCTTTCCCTGTGTCCCTTGCTCCTCCGAAGCCAGCAGGACATGCCATCGGTTCTCCCTGGCCAGGTGGATCCTGGGGCCTGGTGTTCCCACCAGCTGTCAACTCAGAAGGGGCAAGCTGCACCAGGGCCAAACTATGATGGCGGGATTTAGGCTGAGCTCAAAAACAGCTCCCTCAAAGGGGGACGCCAGAGGCCGGGTACACCAGCTAAACTGATCTCAAGAGAGTGCTTTGCCATCGTCCCAGGTCTTTTGGTGACAGGGACAGGGGACACTGGATAATAATTCCAGAAGTCCTAAAGTTCTCTGTGGGTTGGTTGAGATCCTCTTTCCTTCAGCCTGTCACAAGGATACAGGAGCCCAGTGCATCAGCTCAGACCCCTTGATCAAATGACGCAGAGGGGCTGTCAGCCTTTAGATAAGACAATAAATCACAGATACCTTCAGGGCAGGGCTGGAGGTCTTGCAGGATCTGTTACCTGCAGCAGAGCCAGATGTTGGTGAATTCCCAAGGGCTCATGCTCAGAGCTCATCACCGTCTTCCCCCAACATTTAAGCAGAGTCAGGCATGTGCTACCCAAAGAACAAGGAACTAAGTTGGCAAAGGACTTTTGTTTACTCAGATCTCCAAGAGAGGAAATAGTGTCCACTTCCCCGGCCTCTCAGCCCAGACCCTCGTCACTTAGGAGTCAGGAGGTCCCTCCGCGTGTCTCGCTTGCAGTTCCTCGGCTGGGCAGCCGGGCCAGCCTGAAGCACGTATGCGCGGGGCTGCCCCTCCCCTCCCTGAGTGACCGGCTTCCCGTATCCCCCACCCCATGCAGTGCCCAGCCAGCCCCCCGAGAACGTCCGGGCCCTGTCCATCACGTCCGACGTGGCCGTCATCTCCTGGTCGGAGCCCCCACGCAGCACTCTCAATGGTGTCCTTAAAGGCTACCGGGTCATCTTCTGGTCACTCTACATCGATGGAGGTGAGTCGGCTGGGAGCAGTGACTGGGTTTCAGCATGATGGATGCAGGGTCAGTCAGGGTCTGCTCCCAGGTTAGTTAGAGGTGAGCCTCTTCCCACAGCATGCCAAGTGCAAGAACAACCCCTCCCCTCCCTGTGGGCTGCAGGGTGGACTCATGGGTGTACGGGCATGGGGGATGGGGGGGATCAACCTGACATGGCCACGTGATCCTGCACCCTGGGGCCAGAGCCAGGGACAAGGGTGGGGGCAGTATACATGCTCACCCCCCCACCCCCACCCCAGTGAGGGGTGGGAAAGTGCCAGCCAGCTAATCCAAGACAACAATATTTTGAGAAACTATTTGGGGTGTCAGAGGCCTAGCAGCCCAAAGCATAGGAAAAGTTCTACAGAGGGACATAAAAGTCCCAACAGATCACAAGGGGCTAAAATGAATTGCCTCCCCGGAACATTCTGCTGCCCAGCCCTCTGCAACCCTCTCTTCTTCCTTGGAAGATCAAGGAATCCAACTCACAGTTCTCTCTCCAGAGCTGTTCCCATCCCCTTCTCCACCTGCACTCTGTTCTGCCCAGACATGCTATCAACAGGCAGTCTTTCCCCACCACCACCTCCATTGTCTCCTAGAAAAAGCAGAGGTAGCTAGCTCAGGGGTTTGGTCTGGAAGGCTCCCAAATCCTGTTCCTGTGAGATGCCAAGCTACTGCATCATATGTGTGCTGGGCCATGGAAGAGGTGATACTTTGTTTTCCTAGAACTTGCTTTCTCTTTTCTAAGCCTGTGGGCACCTCCAGCTCAGACCCTTCAGGTGGGGAGGCATTTGCCTCTGTAATCTCCAGAGTCCACCTGGATACCTGGCTTGTTGGCCAGGCTGCACTCCTCCTGGCCTTTCTCTGGCTCCAATCCTGGACAGGTCTACCCTTGTTCTTGACCCCTTGCAAAAGGAAGGCCCTGCTGCACGGGCCCTGAGATTCTCTCTGCACTGACCCGGAGTCCCTCAAGCTATGCAGGGTCCACCCTCTGGACCCTAGCTGACTGCTGCCTTCTCCAGCTGGGCCCTCTGCCTTGGACCCTTTACCTGCACCAAGTCACCAGGAGGTGCTGGGGGCAGGTTTGGAGCTGTTTGTCTTCTACAAAGACTGTCCCCAGTCAGTGTCTGGGCCTGTCTTTCTGAAGACCCAGTGGTCCCAGTGGAAGGGCTGCCAGCTCAGAGCCTGTCTCTTTTCCTTCAAGCCCCTGGCTCTCTCATGGGACACTCTCCCTAAGCTATCCTTTAGAGCCATCAGCATCACCAGTCATGCCCAGGTTCTCCGTACAGGTTCTTTGCAGGGAATGGCTGGGTGTCTTCAATGTGGGGAGAAAATGGGTCACTTTTTCCCTTATCCTAATGGAGAGTTTGGAATGCTGGTCCAGGAGCAGTCAGATGTGGGGTGGGGAGGGGGGTCTCAGCCTATCATAAATCATCTCCAGGTTGACAAAGTGCCTGGGGAGATCTGAGAACCCAAGGAGGGGCTGAAGCAGGCAAGGAGGAAAGGCTGCTGAGCGTTCCTGCCTGGGCAAGGCTCCCAGGCAGAGCCAGGCCACCCCGAGAGGCTCACGTAGGGAGGGAGTCATGTGCAGCAGGCTTCCGGAAAGGGAAGATGTTGCTTGGAGAGAGGGAAGGAAGGATTCTAAAGTTGAAGTTGGTTGCCAGGTCAGCTAGTGGGGGCTAGTTCAGCATATGTCCTTGCCCTTCTCAGGCCCCTTGGGGAGAGACATAGCCAGGGAGCCGTGCCCCAAACTGCTTCCATGTCCCCTCATTCCCATCACCCTGGAGTCGGGGCCGGAGCCCAGTAAAGCAAGAGTGAGCAGAGCCCACGCTGGGCAGAGGGGCATAGCTGGCCTCACTCGGGCCGCACTCGGGCCGCACTCGGGCCACACTCAGGCTGCTTGTCTCCGGCAGAGTGGGGCGAGATGCAGAACATCACGACCACGCGGGAGCGGGTGGAGCTGCGCGGCATGGAGAAGTTCACCAACTACAGCGTCCAGGTGCTGGCTTACACCCAGGCCGGCGACGGCGTGCGCAGCGGCGTGCTCTACATCCAAACCAAGGAGGATGGTGAGTCCTCTCCTCCCGCCTCCGCCCCCCCCCAGCTCACACGGGTAAGGGTGAGGGCAGAGCACGGGCCCTTCTCCTGTCTCTTTGAGGCACTGCCAGGTGACTTGGAGGACTCTGGGGCTCCATTTTGGGGAGCACTCAGCTTCCATGGGTTGTAGTGAAGTTCACTGGGATTTATTTATACATCAACATATCAGCACCCATAAACTAACTTCTGCAGCATTGGGTTGGAAACCAGATAAATCCTTCCTTATACCCTCACCCCAAGTACTTACCATCCATTGCATGGCATCTTCACTCCTGCAAGATTCAGCCTGGTTTCCTCCAGATACAGATGCTGGGATAGGAGGCGGGACAGCAGCGTCACCTAGCACATTCTGGAACGAGGCCTTGGCAGTCACCCCAAAGAGGGTCAGCGTGGGGCAGACCCTGGGCTCCACCGTATTGGGAGGGGTCTTGGGAAAGGGAATAGGGTGTGCCCCCATTTGGACCTATGATTTCAATGCCTTTCCCCAACGGGGCAGTGTCAGAAGAAAACCAGAAGTAGGGATGCAAGCCTCAAGGGAGAGAGATGAAGTGAGGGGTAGGGGTAGACTGCGAGCTGAGACAACCAGGGAGAGAACAGGACAGGAGAAGGGACAGGGCCCAGAACTGCACAGCTGCAGGGAGCGCCCATCCTGCAGGAGGTCTGGGTGTGAACAGTGCCCTCTGGAGTTCTTCGGCAACTCTGGGCTCCTGTTCTGGTCCTTCCTCTTTGTCCCCCACCCCAACTCCATCGCTTAGTTGTTTCTCAGATGTTCTGAGATGCCTGCTGTGCATGTGGGAGAGCTGGCTTATGAGAAGCATGGCAGTGTTAGGGCCATCGCTGGCATTGTGGTTTTCTCCCCACTCAGCCTCAACTCTTTCAAGGGCTACAGAGACCCACTGTCTGGGCTGTACCCACACAATCTGGTAGAAGGTGCTGGAAAGGTTAGAGTTGTGGAAAAGGAGCCACTCGGGCTGGGAGTGATGATGGGGGTTTCCCAGTGCAGCTCCCATTTCAGCTGAATGCCCCCTACTCTTCTAAGCCTCTCCCTTGCCATCAGCACCTCTAGCTCTGAGCAATTAAATATTTACCATCCACACAACCCTACCTGTCCTGTCATTAAATCCCTTCTCCCCTATGAAGGTTTCCCGGGATGGCTCGGGGCACAGCCACTTACTCGTGAAATAAATCATCCTGGCAGGCCCCAGACTTCTCCTTGCCACCTATCCTGCTGCAGGGCCTGAGCCAGAGGCAGCTCCACATGCTTTAAATAACTGATCATGGTGGAGCTCCATGCGTGAGCTCTGAGATCCAGGAGCACCAGCCCTCTCTGCAGAGAGTTTTCCACCCTTCACCCTAGAACCACATTCATGGAGCCCCACCCAGGACCATGCCCATCAGGCGGTGTTCGTCTTGAGGCAGCTCCACAGAGTGGAAAGGGCATGTGGAATGGTTTTCCACAGAGTGCGTCCAAGTCCCAGCCCTGTCTTTTGTCAGCTGAGTGACCTTGGGCAAGTCACTTAACCTTTCTGAACCTCAGTTACCTGATGATAAAACAAGGATCCTGATGCCTCATCAGGTGGTTGTAAGCAGGAAAATAGCTGTAAGAACCTTTTCTCAAATGTCAAGTACTCGCACGAGTTAGTTATACTCTATGGCTACCTAGATGTTGGCAATTAAATGGCAGGCCAGGGGATCCCAAGGAAACCAGTGCCCTGGGGAAGCCCAGGTGGGAAACCATCTGCTGTCAGATGAGGCCTCATCCTGAAGAGCAGTCACAACTTCTTTTGAGTAATATGCTTTCATAAGCACGACTTAACCCTCCCGCTAGCCCTATGAAGTGGGTATTATTTCCTTTTTACAGGTGAGAAAACTGAGGCCTAGACAGCTAAAGCAACCTGCTGAAGGCCACTCAGCTAATAGGTGGCAGATCCAGACTCTTGTCTCCACATCCTTTAAACTCCCCATCATACCACTTGCATCAGTTAAGAAGTTTTTGGTTGTGAGCAATAGAAAACCCAATTTAAGAAAAAAAAAAAGAGTTAAGCAAGAAGATCATTCATTAAGACACAGAACAAGAAGTCCCAAGATAGGGCAGCTCCAGGGTGGATAACTCAGGGATTCCCAGCTATCTGCTCTGCCCTCCTTGGCATGCCGGCTGTTCTTCCTATGATTTCAAGATTATTGTAGTTCCAGGCATTACACCAGACAAGAGAGAGTTCAGAGTAAGCAGGTATGGTCTCTTCCTCTGGGTATACCCCTTTTGGGAGTGAAAGAACTCTGTCCCAGAAACCCCTTCAACCAACCTGTCCTCATTGCCCATGGGCCAGAAGGGGGTGCCATGCCTCCTCCTAAGCCAGCCCTTGAAATGGAAATGGAATTGTCGTGACTGTCTTACCCCAAGAATGATATATGATATATCCTCTGGGGCAGGTGATGGGAGAGCTTTCTCTGAAGTGTGGAGGAGCATGGACACCCAAGCAGAAGTGAGGCTCTGTTTGCAAGGAATAGGAAGGAGAGGCTATTGGGCCAGCAGACAACTACACCTGCTCAGTCACCGCTGCCCCGACGCCACCAGGTCTTCCCCCTTTGTAGGTGGCAGTTACTGCAATTATGACTCAGTTATTAGTTGTCGTGGAAAGAAGACAGATCCATGTTGCAGTTCCAGCTCTGCTGTGTGACCTTGGGCAAATACCCAAAGCTGACACCCCTTTGACTTACCCACCCACCCCCCTTCAGGAATTTGCATTTTTCCAAAGGGAAAAATTAGCAGATAATTTAGAGGAAAATAAAATAAACATATTGAAATGCATATGTATAAATTCAAGACCTTTTATTAAGCCCAGATCTTCTAGTCCGAGTTTGGTGATGGGCTGGCTGGGCTGGACTCAGTTTGTGAGCCACAGAGCTTCTTGCCTATTCCTCACACCACCCTTGAAATACCAAACCAAGCATGTGGCCTCAGAGCACAAGGTTGAATTGGATTTTAGGCCACTTTAAAGGCCTTTAACTGCAAAAGAGGCATGACTAAGCCTGTATTTCAGAAAGGTAACTCTTTCAGAAGTGTGGAGGACACATCTCAGGAAGGACAGAGTGGGATAAGAACAAGTGTCAGAGCAACCTGTTAGAACCTGTGAGCATCTAGGCAGCAGGAGGAAGGTCTCTGCTAGGGCAGCTGCAGGGAGGATGAAAGGTGGGTGCTGATGAGCAGTTAAAGAAACATGTCAGAGGATCCCCATTTCCAGTAATGGCAGGTGATGTACCTGAAACCCACACTCCTTTTTGATGAGGACAGCTAGGAAACCTGGATAAAATAGTTTTTAAAACATCTTCTATAAGGCATCAGAGAGATAACAGGAGAGTAAAGAATTCCTGGGTCTGGATCCAAAGGTGAATCGAGGCCCAGGAGGTGAGCCTGGCATCCAGAGCAGCTTTACCCTGGGAACATTTGCTGAATCTGGAGGCAGTGCGTGAGAGGCTGCACAGCACTAGAAAGATTGGGGTACGTGGGTCTTTGAGTTGAGACGCTGAAGGACAGCGCTCTAAGAGTAAAAGGTGAGCCAATAGTAAACAGTTTAGCTTTGAGTCAGCTCAGTCCTGGAAACTGGATTGAGGTGAGCCCAGACTGCTAGTGCCCCAGATTACAGAAGCCTGTTGGAAGTAAATGTGAGTCCTCTCTTTAGGAAGATATCATCTGATAACATCAAACAATTTTGCAAATGCTGGGTTGGACAGACAATAAAAAAAAATAATGAGGACAACATGAATAAAAACCAGCAGGAAAAAACAAACAAAAAAAAAACAGACCATAAGGATTCCAAATATGGGTTTTATCAAACACAGACTTTAAAATAATGTGCTTAAGATGACCAAAGAAGTGAAAAACAAGATTGAATATTTCAGAGAATTAGAAACCATCAAATAGAAATTCTAGTTACAAAAACTAATAATACCTGAATTTAAGAATTCAATAGATGGGTTTAATAAAAAAAATTAGATACCACTGAAGAAATAACTAGTGAGCTGGAAGATAGGTCAAAGAAAATAAACAAATGAAAAACAGAAAGATGAAAGGATAGAAAATTGAAAGGAGCAGGTAAGAGGCAAAGAACAGTGATTTCCAAACTTAAATGTGCATACAAATCCTTGGGTGTCATATTAAAATTCAGATTCTCGTGTAGTAGGCCTAGGGTGGAACCTGAGATTTTGCGTTTCTGACATGCTCCCAGGTGACGTCACGCCGCTGCTGCTGCTGCTGACCCATGGACCGTGCTCTGAGTGTCAAGGACATAGAGGAGACAGTAAGAAGGAACCCCGAAGAAGAGGAAAAAGGGAAAGAGGCAGAGGAGAAAATGTTTGAAAACTTTTCAAAACTGATGAAAGACATCAAGTCACAAATTCTACAAATCCCACCAAAATCAACTGGAGAAAAAGAATCACAACTAAGTGCATCATAATAAAACTGCTAAAAAACGAGCAAAAAGAAAAATCTGAAAAGCAAACAGAGGAAAAAAGACTGATTACCTTCAGAGAAACCAATTAGAGTGTCAGCTAACTTCTTATCAGAAACAGTAGGATCCTGAAAATATTGCAATGGTGTACTTAAAGTCACAAAGATTTTATACCTTGCAAAAATATTTTTTCAAAATTAAGTTGAAGTAAAGACATTTTCAGGCAAACAAAAAATTTGAGAGTTTATTACCAACATACTTGTCCTAGAGAAATAGTAAAAGGTATTTTTCAGGTAGAAAGAAATTATCCCAAGTGAAAGCTCAGTGATGCAAGAAGGGGAAAAAAGCAATTAAATTGTGAGTAAATGGGTAAATCTAAATTAATATTGACTGCATAAAATTATGATGATGAGGAGGATATCTTGTGGGGTTTAAAATATGTAGATAGTTAAAATATACAAGAATGGCATGTAAATTGGGAGAGGGTAAGTGGAAGGCCTTGGGTCCTTGTACTGCTGAGAAGACATGTGCCAATTAGTGATATTAGATTTTGGCAAGCTAAAGATTCATCTTGTCTGCGGAGTAATCATATCGAAACACTATATAGTAGCCAAGCTAAAGAGATGAGAGACAAAAATTTTTTAAATAGTCAATCTAAAAAAAAAGACAGCGGGAAAGAACAAGGATAAGATAGGTGGGACGTATAGAAAGTATTTAAGATGGTATACTTAAGCCAAATATATAAGTAATTCATTGAAGATAAATTGACTAAATTCTCCAATTAAAAGATAAAGATTATCAGACTGGCTAGCAAACAAAACAAATATATTCTGTTTACAGGAGACATCTAAAACATAAGGGTATAAAAAGATTGGTTCAACATAAAAGGATGGGAAAAGATAAAATTGTCTAAGAGAAAAACAGAATATTAATGCCAGATGTAATATACCTGAAGGCAAAAAAATTTATTAGAGATAAAGAAGGACACTTTAAAATGATAAAAGAGTCAGTCTACTAAGGAAATAAGACAATTCTAAATTTATATGCACCTAATAACCTCAAAATAGATTAAAACAAAAAAAAAGAAGAACAGAATTACAAGGAGAAATAAACAAACCCACAATTATAGTGGAAATTTTTCACAAGCCTTTCTCAATAACTGATAAAACAAACAAGCAAAAAAATTCCAAACATCTGCAAGGACTGACACAGTTAGCCTGCTTGTCCCACTGGGCGTCCACAGACCCCTGGACCCCATTACTGGAGAGATATCTAGCAGGGGTGGAATGGCGGGACTGGCAGGGAGGGAGGGCAGAGTCAAGATGATTTTCAGCCCCTGGACTCTGGTCCCTGGATGGATGACAACACTGTCATCTATTTATTTTATCTAGCTCACAGCTGTTGACCATTTACTAGATACAAACATTGAGGTAGCTGCTAAGTTGAGAGTTGGGTGAAGGCAAGCAAAAGTAATCATCGTTATAATTTGCTAACTGTGCAGGTGCTTTGTTTTAATTAGCATGAATTCTTATAACAATCCTTTAATGTGTTTATTAGTATCTTATTGTATAGATGGGGAAATAGGTTCAGAGAGGTCAAATAAACTGAATACTATCATTACCCTCAAAGGAGCATGAAATCTCCCAGGAGAGAAGACAAGAATACAATCAATGCAAGAGAGAGATAAAGATGGTGGGTTAGGGCTGAGAACAGGAAGCTTCCATTGCCCCGCGCAGACCCCCAGGCAGGCCCAGAAGAGCGGGTGGGAGAAGTTCAGTCACAGTCCATGTGATTTGGGATCCACCTAGGATGGCCTTCCCAGTCACTTCTAAAGTAGACCTTGCTTTTGGAAGCAGAAAGGACCCAGCCAGCACCCAGAGGACACTGCCTGGGCACAGGCCACAGCGCATAGTCACCCACTGGCTGACCAGCAGCCCCTGGCCCTCAGGAGGATGCTCTTCCTGCGTGGCTCCGGGACTGCGGTCCCCAGCCTCAAGATGCTCACAGACCAAAGAAAGGAGCAAAGCGACCAGTGTGTTTGGCCTAAACCCAGGCTTAGAGTTCGCAAGGGCATGAGGAGGGGGCACAAGTCGTAGGGGTCAGAATCAATTCCTCTTGGATTCTCTCTCTCTCTCTCTCTCTCGTCTATCCTAAGTCCTTCTTCGTTTTAGCCAAGCAGTTCTGAAGCTGGCCACTCCCAGTGCCTCTATCTCAGAGACTGTGTCACAAAGCCCCACGTGACCACCTTCCTCCCCCTGCCTGTTTGCTATGCTAGAACATCCCCCCTCAAGCCCATAGCTCAAAGACATCTCCTCCAGGAAGCTCTCCCAAATTCATCTGTCTCACTCTCCCCACTGTCCTTCTTTCCCGAAGGCTGTGCTCCAACGTTCTCTAAACTCACTGACCCAGCCTTCTCCCTGCTCAGTTCCAGGTCCCCCCGCTGGCATCAAAGCCGTCCCCTCATCAGCCAGCAGTGTGGTCGTGTCTTGGCTGCCCCCAACCAAGCCCAATGGTGTGATCCGCAAGTATACCATCTTCTGCTCCAGCCCCGGGTCTGGCCAGCCGGTAAGTGGGGCCCGGAGCCGAATGATGCGGGGGACGGGGAAAGGGAAAGGTGCCGATCAGCTGGCCCGCAGGCCAAACCTGGGGCTGGCCAGGTCTGTGTTCCTTCCTCCAAGTGTAAGATCCATGTGTAAGAATGGGCACCGGTCACCTGAGAGCAACCGGACTCTTACCCCAATGTCCCTCTCGGGCCGGTCCTCTGTTTCCAGAGGTGCAAGACTGTCACAAGCCCAGAGGTTCCTTTGAGTCTGGAGGGCCATGACCAGGCAAGGAGATAGAAAGGATGGCCAGGGCCTCTGCTCCTCTGGTCTAGCTGTCCAAGGAAGCTCCCAGCAGGTCCAGGGCTGCTGACTGGGGACTGGCTGGGCTTTGGCCTCTGGGGATCAATGGTTTCTCAGCACAGTTGGGCTGGGCTTGAAGGTGCTGCTGGAGCCCTGAGCTGGGGGACCTCCTCAGCATGGAGTCAGCTAAAGGGAGGGTGAGCTATAGGGAGGAGGAAAGATGGGTGGCAGCTGAGAAAAAACAAGGGCATCTCTCTCTGGGCCAAGACCAGGCCCAGCCGAGAGAAAAGAATTGAGATTGAAACATCCGCCCAAAGCATGGGAGCAGGTCCTGGGAACAGAGGAAGCAGCCTCAGGCTGGGGCCCAGCGCAGGAGGGTAGCCCCTGCCCCTCCACTGAGTGCTCAGAGGCTCAGTGTTGAGACGGTCCCAGGGAGAGGGGAGAGAAAACGGAGTGGGTGAGTGGAGTAACCATAAACCATAATAAGAGTCCTGCCCTCAGCCTCATTCACTCCCTCCAGCCATTCAGCCACAAAGTTCTATGGAGTGCCAGCTCCAGAGCAGGCCTGTTCTAGTTACTGGAGCAGGTGCGATGAGGCCTGTCCTCAGGGGGCGTCCAGCCTAGAGAGGGAGGCAGAGTGCATGGGTACTGTCACCGAGACGTGCTGGGGCTAGGAAGCACAGAGGTGGAGGAGGCGGCCGGCTTCTTCCCCCACCAACCGCACATGATGGGCCTGACGGTTGATTAGCCTGAGCACCAGCAGGGGAGCTTTGGCAACCAGGAAGTGCCCCCAAAACTGCTGGTGAATGCTGTCATCATCCATTCCTCTACTCTTTGCTTTCCTGTGGTCTTTCTGAATTGCCCTCCAAGTGCTGGGTGGTCCAGCTCCTTGTGAATGAGACTGGAGTTCTATTACCAGAGGGAAAGCCCAGAAAGGTCTTTCGGTAACTCTGTCCCTTCCTCTCCACCCTCAGAGCTACAACCTGTCTTTTTACCGTGTATAAACAGGATCCTATCATATAATTGGCTTCTTTCACTCAAAATTATGTTTGTGGGCTTTATCCATATTTTTGCAGGTGGTTGTAGATCACCCATTTTCATTTCCGCATAGTTCTCCATTTACAATGTATTTGTCCATTGATAAACATTTGGGTAGTCTTCACTTGAAGCTATCATGCTGCTATGAATATTGGGCTCATGTCACTTGATGCACATGTGCGTACATTTGGGTTGGATGTATGCCCAGGGGAGTGGTTGTTGGGCCATAGGGTCTGCAGATGTTTGCTTGAGACCCCCCACCATTGTCTGGAGGTTGTACCAATCATGGCCACCCATGGTGGATGGACTTCCACTACTCCACACCTGCAGACACTTAGTATTTTCCACTTCATGTTTTTGGCCACATCTCTGCTCCTCTCACCCCTCTCCCCATGCCCCTCCAATGCATGTGCCTACTACTCTCTCTTTACACTAAGTTTTTCACCTTTCTAGACACAGCCACACCCCTCCACACCTCCTCACCTTTGCTCATGCTGATCTCCACTGTGCCATGCCTTTCGTTCCTCTGTCTAAGACGGAATACTGAGTTAGACAGCAACCAGCTGTTCACAGGCTAGTCCAAGGCCCCGTGAGGACAAGGGCAGCATCTTTTCATCTTTGGGTCCCCGGCTGCCAGACACTGTGTCTGGAACATCGTGATCACTAAGTAGATGTTTGATGAATGAATAAGTAGATGCTCATTCATTCAAAATTATTCATTCCATGAATCCTACCATATAATTGAATAACCAGAAACCTGGCAATTATAAAGTGTTAGACATTGGGCAGGTCTCCCTCATAAACTGATAAAAGAGGGTAATCCCTCCCTAACTTGGGATTTTGCAGTCATCTCCTCCTCTGATAATGAAGTCTTCCAAGGGTCTGGGGTCCAGGGCCCGGCCTCCTCAGTAACTAAGGCTTCAGGGTCTCCAGAGCCCAGCGCAGAGCTCCCTGGTCCCCATTTCTTCCTCCAGCTGCCAGAGACACAGGAACCCTCCTTCTGGCCTCTTCATGTCCTGGGTGTGCTGGAGTCTTCTCCTTCCCAGAGAGATTTTCCATGGAGAGTGTCACACAAGGGGTTGGGTTTATTCATGTGATGAGAACTGCCATTTCCACCGTGGGGGAAGGTGAGGAATGGGGACCGGGCTTAGTGACAGACCCAGGGACCTACCCACCATGTGTGATGCTACCACTTTGCATAAATATATTCCAAATTCCAAAAATCGCATTACAAACTCATGCATTACTGTCCCGGGGGGCGGGGGGACCCCGCTGGGGGTGAAGGCATATATGTGTGTATGTAACAATGCAAAAATGTGGGTGTGAGTTTGGGGTTAGAAGGAAAAGGAAGTGCTCATCCACCCTGGTGGGAGTGTATGAACAAGTACGGGTGGAATCCTCAGCGTAGATGTGCAAAGGGAGGATGGCACTGGCTGGTGGGGAGTTACTGCCTGGGGGCAGCCAGAGCTACATTGTGTCCTATTAGAAATTTTACCAAATATTTTAATAGTTTTTGTTGTTTTCCTCTGACTATAAAAAAAGTGCAATTTATCACAGAAAATTCCGTAAAATATGTAAAAGAATAAAGAGGAAAGTAAAAATTGCTTGTACTCTCACTCCCTGAAAATAAACACTGGTGATATTTTGGTATATAGCCTTCCAGTCTTTTCTGTACACATATATTATGGGTTTGCTTTGTTATTTGTTTTTACAAAATTAAAATAAAACTTTACATGATGTTACGTAATCTGCTGTTTTTCACGTAATATGTGTAGGCGCTTTCCCACAGCATCAAAAATTCTTTTAAAAGATGATCCTGAATGCCTGTATTTACATAATCTATTTAACCAGTCCCCCTGTATTCAATGTTTAATGTGTATTTTGAATTTTCACCCTGGTAAATAATGCTTCAGTGAGCATTCTTCACACAAGCCTTTATACAGATAGTTTGTTATTCCCTTAGGATAAATTTCTAGAGGAATTCCTGAGTCACAAAGAGTGTGAATGTTCTTATGCACATTTACAAACTGCCCTTCAGAAAGTTTGCATTAATTTATGCTTCCAACAGCACTGTAAGTCCATACCCGTTCCCTGCACCTTTGCTAATATCAGGTTTGTTTGTTTTTCATTGTTGCCAGTTGAATTAAAAAAAAAAAGAAGTCTCATTTTAAGTTACATTTCTTTGATTACTGGTTAGTTTGATTTTTTTTATATGTTTCTTGGTTATTTTTTTTTCTTCTTTGGATAATTATCAATTGTCCTTTTATCCGTTTTTCTATTTGGGTTCATGTTTTTCTTACTAAATTTTAAGTGCTCTTTACATATTAAGGATAATAGCAGTTTGCTAGCAGTTGCAAGTATTTTTTGCCAATTCATTGATTGCCTTTTTTCTGTTTTGTTTTGTTTTGTTTTTCGGTGCATGGTCCAGGAATTGAACCCAGGTCTCCAGCATGAAAGGCGAATATTCTACCACTGAACCACCCGTGCACTCTTGTTGATCGCTTTTTGCATCTGTTTTTTTTTTTTTATAAGATTTAAACTTATTCCCTTTTATGATTTTTGCCTTTATTTTTATGGTTAGAAAGACAGATGAATATTTACCTATAGTTTTTTCTTTCATGCTTTTACCCCTTTTTTTTTTTGTTAACCTTTCATTCGCTAGGGCTTTATTTGGGAAATATAGCTGAATGCTTTTGAAAGGGATTTCAGGAGATCTATAGAGTCCAGGTTAAAAGGAAGGCAGCTGGGGTGATATATGGGAATTCTGTATTTTATGCATGATTGTTCTGGTAACCCACAATTTCTCTAATAAAGAAAAAAAAAAAGGACGGCAGCTGAGATGTGGGTAAAATACTAATGCTTTCAAGGGGAAGCCAAACATTTCTTGCCCTGGGCAGGCCCAAATGTACACTCGAGTATATAATGGCACACATAAGTAAGTATGCTCAACTTTCCTCCCTGGCCACAAATGGACACATACACACACACACACACACACACACACACACACACACACACACAAACCCCTCTAATCTCACAGAAATGAGTCCTGAGAAGAACATGTCACCTTTTACAAAGGACTTGCACACCCTTTGCCTTATTTGAGCCTCACAGTAACCACAGAGGGCAGGCAGAGCCACACTGCTTTCTGAGCTTGCAAGAGCAAACACTGGGGCCGCAGGAGCCGTGGGAGACACTGTGGGTCACATACCCAGTAAGGAGGGGGGCAGGTGTTGCGGCCACTGCACCACACTACGTCGTGCACAGGTACAGACCGTAGGGACACATACGGGTCCCCAGAGTGCTGAAGCCTGAGGGCCCCGCGCTATTTCCTTTTAACCTGGACGCACCATAGATCTCCTGAAATCCCTTTCAAAAGCATGCAGCTATATTTCCTGAATAAAGCCCCAGTGAATGAAAGATTAAATCCCCCTGGTGGCTCTGCACCCACCTCCAGCAGGGACCTCTGGGCTCAGGGCCAGACCCCCACAGGGGAAGCAGGAGGGGGAGCCAGCCAGGGGGCTCTGTATTGCAGTGACACCCCGTGCCTTCTCCCCAGCATTTCCCCGCAGACAGCCTGGGGCCAAAGGAGATGTTTTCTCCTGTTTGGGGGCCTTTCAGCCTGCCCACGTGTAGTAGGAGTGCGAGTGTGTCCCTCTGTGATCCCATGTCTGTCAGGAGGTCTGATTCTCAGTATTTGCATGTGTGCATCTGTGTCCGTGTGAGTGTGAGTGTGTGTGTGTGTGCAAGGTCCCCTGATTGCAGAGATAACTAGTTATTAGTTCCTCGCACCTCGGGAGCTCCCATCTGTTCCGGGGGCTGCTCCCGATCCCCAGACTTCCACCCGATTTCAAAGAGGCCCTGGTGCTGTTCTCCTTTCCCTCTCCTGCAGCTGACCAAAAAAATAAAATAGACCCAAAGTCAGCCTCATCCCGCCCGTGCCAGGAAAGAGGCTGACAGGAGGTCTGCAAACTGGCGCTTATCAAAAGCTCCTTTTCAAATTCATTTCAATATCTGAGCCTCTCGTTTCCAAGGCAACATAATCTTTTCATCAAAGCAACTGGTAAAACCACTGGGATCCGATATTGTTTTGTTGGCAACTTGTCAAAACTGTCATTTGGTTAAAAAAAATTTATAGATGTATGTAACCTACAAATATATATGGTGATCTATCCCACTAATAATCATTAATAAAGTGTTGCCGGGCGCAGCTCTAACAGCTCCCTCTCCCGCCCCTTCCTCCCCCCGGACACTGGGCTTGCAGCCCACAGAAGGAAGGAGTGGTAATTAGATGGCAAGGCTGGGAAGTGACTTGGAGCCCCAAGAGGCTGGGGAGCCTGTCTACAACCCCAGTAATAAGGCAGAGGCAGTAATTTAGTTTCTTCCGGGAGACTCCTTCCTTTCCCAGGGTTTTCCTGGGACGCTCCTCCCTCCCATTCGCCCTTTGCCTGACTCCCCCAAACGCTTACATTTCCCGCCCCGAACCTCAGGGAGCCTAGCTCAGTCAAGGAGGAAAATTTGACCCGGCAACACCCCGGAGCAGGCCCTTCGACTCCCAGGGCCCCAGGCAGACCAGAGTCTGTCCCCAGCTACCCCCAAACTGAGAATGGGCAGGCTGGACGGGACCCTGCCTGCTACCCCGACCGCACCCCCCTCCCTGGGCCATCACCTCCCCAGGAGGCGTCGAGGGCTGGAGGGCCTGAGGTCTTTGGCTCTGCTGCTCAGCCCCTTTCCGCCTCTGCCCCACAGGCTCCCAGTGAGTACGAGACGAGTCCAGAGCAGCTCTTCTACCGGATTGCCCACCTAAACCGCGGGCAGCAGTACATGCTGTGGGTGGCTGCCGTCACCTCCGCCGGCCGGGGCAACAGCAGCGAGAAGGTCACCATAGAGCCTGCTGGCAAGGGTGAGGCGCCCGGGCTGGGGCCGAGGGGCAGGAAGCCATGCCACGAGCAGCTCCAGGGCTCCCATTCAGAATTCTGACTCTCCTCAAATAGGGGCCCTCTCTCCTCTCCACCCTATCTATGTCCCCCTGCGTCCCCCAAAACTGAGTCTCTGCTGCCCTCTGACTCCAGGGAAGCTCCAGCTGTCCCGCTAGCCAGAGGGGCAGGCATGGTGCCCTTTGGTGACCTCGCTCCAAGCTACGGTTGTTAGGTGGGGAGGCACCCCCAGCCCCAGTCTGAAACCCAGCCTGTGCCCCAGTGTAGAGGGCCTGCTGCGGGTTACTGCTGCGGGTTACGCTGCTTCCACAGAACAGCTGAGGCTCAGCAGAAAGCCGTCTCATTTTGAAGCTGCAAGCAAGAAGGATTCCACTGATTTCTGATTCATTCAATGAGCGGACATTCACAGAGCGCCTCCCAGGAAAGAGGCTCTGTGCTAGGCAGTGGGCACCACCATGAGTGCACAGCTTTTGGACTTAGGGTGTGACCTGCCAGATCCCTGGCCTGGTATGAGTGTGCAGGGCATGTGTGCACTCTCACTTTTCAGAGGAACCACAGATCAGCAGCCTCAGCCCTAGAGCAAGACAGAGGCAGCAGCCCAGGTGGCCCCGCTAGGCTGTCCTCTGTCCCCACCCCGGGAGCCTAAGGATTAGCTGCAACAAAGCCCATGACTCAGGTGCTGTCCTTTGACCCCGGGCCTCCTTGGGCCCTTCCTTCCTGCTTTATCTCCTCCCACTCACCCACCTGACTCTCGTTCTGGAATTGCAGGGCCAGGACAAGGATGGGTGGTGCCTGCCCCAGGCTAGCCACCCTTCCAGGGTGATTCCAGCTCCCCTTTGTTTGGACCCTGGAGGCATCAGCCATTACAGAGACTAGTATTCAAAGGAGAGATGACCATGGGCCAAAGGCCAAAGCAGGGTTTATTATCCCATTTTACAGTTGAGCACTCTGAGGCAGGTGTGGCACGACCTACAGTAACAGCTAAGTAGTGGGCCGGGCCTTCTGGCTCCAAGTCAGGACTCGTTCCTCAGTGTTTCTCCCAACCCCACCCCCCAGCTGAAGGGATGGAGTCTAAGATCTCCCAGTTCTCCCAGGGCAGCTGGCACAATCCACAGGTCCCAGGACCTGGGCATCTTGGCAGAGGGTTGGCTCCTTCCCCTGTGCACAATAGATGTCAAATGCTCCTGAAGACTGTGCTTCCTAGAATGTATTTACATGTCTCATTTCTGTCCTCAAAGCAAGCTGTGGTGAAGGAAAGGCAAGCACTGCTATTCACACACAGCCACGTGCACACGCAGGGGTTCGGGAGTCAGCTCCAGCCACACACCTACACCAGGTCTCTGGAGGCCACGCATCACCCCTAAGGCTCCCCAGGCCATCTTGACTTGGCCCCTCTGCTCCCCGCGT